>APFE031370649.1:0-75653 GCA_000404065.3 Pinus taeda
TTGGGTTATTTTAATGGGGCTTGACAAGGGACTCCATATCATTTTTCGTTATGGCTGAATTTTATTTCTATCACTTTCCCATTAAATTAATATAAAATATTAGGCTGGACATGGAACTAAGAATCGAGCTGAGCTCTATGCCTTGTTTATTTTGATGAAATATGTTGCAGATAGGGGAATTCTCAAACTTCAATTAATGGGAGGCTCTAAATTATAAATATATTGGGCTAATGGGAAAAATATGATAAAAAAATTGGTTTTGAGCTTTGTCATGAGCAGAGTTGTGGAGATTTAAAGAAGGTTTGTGTCTAGGTTTTTTCTTCGTATATATTTGTAATTTAATGTAAATGTGGAACTGTTTTCAAAGGATGCCTTGTCTCTTCAGGAAGAAATCATCACAGTTCAAGAATTTAGAGATGGACCCTTGGTTTTAGTGGGATCCCTTTTTAAATAGTCTAGAAGATGACATTTATGTATCTTTCTTATAAAAATAGATTAGCAATGCTATTACTGGTTTAGGAGGACTAAGTATTCGAGGTAGGTTTTGTGATTCTATGATTTTTATCTAAATGAATCTGTTGGAGGAATGCAATAAGAAGTATCTCAAACATGATATTGACAACAATAACATATTTTCTAGGCTAAAAGGCCAAGGATAATGTGTATTTTTTATTTCCTCCTAGAAATATCAAACCTAAATTTTTTTCCCATGGAAAAAAACTATATTTTTCCAAGAAAATTTCCATCCATAACATAACAACACCAAATAAAGGATATAAGACTCCTAGCTTGAAAATTTGCAGGCTAGCATAAGATGAAGCTTTTTGTGACTTTGTATTTTATTGGTTTGTTGCAAGTGCTTTTATAAACACATTCCAAGGTCAAGGGTTGCACTGTATAGCTCAAACTTCCTCCAGCTTTCCCAGGGTTTGCACTGAATCTCATTCCTTTGAGATTCATGCCATCAGGTTGGTGCATACCACAATGATAATGAAACCGTGGTGGGTGACATAATATTATGTAGGCCTTGTTAAAATTTTTAGACCATGGTAGGCAGAGTCTACAATAAAAGAACCCACGAAGTTAAAACATAAAACTTTAAGGGTTACCAAAAGTACAATTTTTTTATATATAATCTACTAACACATCATACTGAAAATATAGGAGAGAGTGTACAAAACTAAACTTCCAAAAATGCGATATGTTTTTTATTCAATCTGGAAAAATGACACAGTGCTACGACCTAAAAGTACTAGCAGAATCACTAGCACAACTCAATCTCATGCTTAAAAGGATTAAAAAATAACCACCTCTACCTTGCCTTCTCTATATAATATAGAAGAGGAAGGTTAGTGAAGAAGAAAAAATAACCCATCCCTATGGGCGCTAAAAGTTATAAAATAAAAACCATTATCTAAATCTATCTAGGGAAGTATGATGTCCCTAAAATTGGAAGTTTCCTTGGCTCATGTGCTTAATCTACTTTAGAACAAAACCTCATTGAAGGTAAAAACAACCTAATTCTAAATATGGATTTCAAATTCAAAAAGAAGAAAAGCATCTATTCTAAAAGTGGAATGTTAAATTTAGAAAAACAACCATAAAAATGGAAGTGGTTGATGTTGCCGCATGCATGTTGGAAGGGATGTGTGTGTGCTCTCAATGTTCTCTTACATAATTACAGTTTCGCATCATAGACTATTAAAATTGGCAACTAGGGCCAAACTCCATGTGGGTCTTCTTACCTTGGAAGCTGATATTTTTCGTGGATTCCTCTCATTGAGAGATGTAGGATTGATCCAAATATCATTCGATTTTGACATGTATTCATGGAGATGTGAATTTATTTGTGTCATCATTCGTCAAGGTTGTCCTCAACATTTTACTATAAATAGAGGTGGCCTTCAAGTCATTTTGACACACACTCTTCTGATCTCTCTTCATTTATGTTTTGGGTTTTGATGTAGGAAAGATCTAGAGGGAGTGCCCTAGGCTCTACACTACCCTAATGAAGCCCTATCGATGTCCTAATGGAGAAGCTCTAACACTGTGTAATGAAGCCCTAACACTAACCTAATGAAGTAGCCCTAATGTTGCCCTAGAAGTCATGAAATAAAGACCTTAATGCTGTCATGGATGAGGCTTCTATAAGTGCAGCAAGGAGAAGTTCTAATGTTCTCATTTTTCCTAAACATAGAGATACTTATTTGACCTAAACATTGTCCTGGAGAAGTCATAGAAGACATCTAGGATGTAGTCAAGGAGAGTATCTTTGCAACAAGATATGGCCTTCTATATGCTACTCAAAGCCGCAGTCAATGAGAGTTTATAAACTGTCATGAGATGGTGTTCTAGCATGCCCCAAACACAGTCAAGGAAGATTTTATATGTTGTCCAAGGAAGGGATCTAATCCATAGTCTAAATGCAGTCAAGAGGCACTCATACATAGCCTAGTCTAGGAGTCCTAATCCGTAGATTGATGAGGCTCCTATATACCCTAGTCGTAGTCCAATAAGGAGGTTCCATCCTTTACCAATCAAGGATTTTAAGCTACATTCAAGTGTGGAGGATCGCAAGAGCACATATGGGTGCTGGTTCTCTTTGGGTTCTACTTCAATATCCTGAATGAGTAGGAAGAAGAAATCGGTTGTTTTGAGTACCGATGAGGTTGGATACATAGCTATGAGTATGGCCTCATGTGATGTTGTCTGATAGTGGAAGTTCTTCTATTAGCTGTTTGGACACATGCTGAATACCATCGTGATCTTTTGTGACAAATAGAGGGGGATTCGATTGTTGAGGAATGCTATGTTCTATGATTGCTCCAAGCATATAGACATCAAGTACCACTTTATTACGGATATGGTACAATGGGCAGCAAGAAGGCTCCATCACTTTGGGACTGATGTGCGGGTCGTTGATATTCAGATGAAGTCCCTGGGAAAGCTCAAAGGCTTGACTTTCTAAGAAAAACTAGGATTCGTAGAGAGACCCTCTCCTAAGGGTCTTGTATGATATGGACATTGAGATCCGGGAGCTCTGAGGGGCTTGGGGGTACTTCTCAGAGTGATGAGCAACCATATGGTGAGTGGTTCAGCCTTCCCCTAGTGGTTTTCTATTTAGGCAGGATGACTGGTCCATCCTTCTCCTGTCGATATATAGCCATAGGGTGAGTAGTTCAACCTTCCCCTAGTTATTTGTTGTGTACAAGGTGAGTGGTTCAACCTTCCCCTGGGATAACCCCTGGAAACATGTATGTAGGATCAATGGTTCATCCTTCTCCTACTGAGACATCCTACCCATGCAGTTTGGGACTCATGGGAAGTACCTCTCATCTAGCCAATGAGTACGGAAATGAGGATATGAACCATAGCAGTACCGATGGATGCATCGTGTAACTACAATAATCCCTATGCTAGGATGATATTGATATTGGAACAATTGGAACTCACTTCAAGTTAGTAGGAGTGATATAATTAACTCTCTTTTGGAATTGACTTTGGGTCAGTAAGAGTGGTATAAGGCATTCTCTTTATTTGGAACTGATTTCAGATCAGTAAGCATGATATGACACACTCTCTTCATTAGGACTAACTTCAGGTCAGTAAGAGTGCTATTGGATAGTCTCTTTTATCTAGGACTAACTTTGGGATAGTAGAGGATGTTATGATACATTCTTGATCACTTCTTCTTCTTCATAGTTCAGCAGAGTAGAGAAGTTTAGGGCACCGATAATAGAGATAATACAGACTGGCAGATGGATTAGCATATGGATTTCTCTCTAGTTGGGAGGGAGTGTTAAAATTGGCAACTAGGGCCAAACTCCATGTGGGTCTTCTTATCTATGGTACTTGATATTTTTCATGGATTCCTCTCTTCGAGAGGTGTAGGATTGATCTAAAGATCATTGATTCTGACATGTATTCATGGAGATATGAATTTATTTGTGTTATGTGAAAATTCATCAAGGTTGGCTTGCAACCAAATTGCCCCCACTTTTCCTCAACGTTATACTATAAATAGAGCTGGCCTTCAAGTCATTTTGACACGCACTCTTTTTATCTCTCTTTATTTTTGTTTTGGGTTTTGATGAAGGAGAGATCTAGAGGGAGTGCCCTAGGCTCTACGCTACTCTAATGAAGCCCTATCACTTCCCTAATGGAGAAGATCTAACACTGCCCTAATGAAGCGCTAATGTTGCCCTAGCAGTCATAGAACACATCTAGGATGTACTCAAGGAGAGTATCTTTACAGCAATATCTGGCCTTCTATATGCTACTCAAAGCCACAGTCAATGAGGGTTTATACGTTATCATGAGCTGGTGCTCTAGCTTGCCCTAGACGCAGTCAATGAAGAGAATTTTATGTTATCCAAGGAAGGGATCTAATTTGTCATCTAAACGTAGTCAAGAGGCACTCATACACAACCTAGTCTAGGAACCCTTATCTGCAAATTGATCAGGCTCCTATCTACCCTAGCGGAATTCAAATAAGGAGGTTCCATATTTTACCAATCAAGGAGTTTAGTTTGCATTCAAATGTGTCCTTTTCCACTGTCAAAGTAGGGCTAGTGTTGCCCTTGTCACAGTCCTAAAGGAGGACATCTTAGCTGCAACAAATAAAGGAGGAAGGCCTTAACTAAAGGAGCCCTTATCTATATATGAAAGGACCCTTAGATGCTACAACTAAACTGCAACAAGGGTAACTACATTACAATAGAGGATTTGTGATATTGTCACATTGTTGTAGGTGGCAGCATCACTGTTTGGGCATGTTAGTATTGTTCTTGAGGTCAATTTAAAGAGAAGAAGAATCTACAGTAAGGAGTTTCTTGTGACTGTTGTTTGTAGGCTGACTCGGTCACTATGTGTAGGGACAAGCACAATGAATATGTTGCCTGAAGACTGTGTGTTAGGTCACAGGCCATAAAATCACAGTCAATGTCATATGGATATTTGAGGACTCAAATAGTTAGCATTATGTATGGAGTTGTAGTGTATAATACTGCTAATATCTCAAACTATTAGAGGGTTGTATTTTTTTGTTGCAATATCAGGTTGACAAAGCTATTGTCATAGCGATGGATGAAGCATGGTTGGATGCACGATGGATGCAGCATTGCATTAGATGCAGCGTCGTGATGGAATCACTTGGAGAATTAGTTAAAGAAGTATGCCTTCACCTGAGTTCAAAATTGTAGTCCATGTCATCAGATCTATGACCTCATTATGTCATCTTCATGGTGAATATCTCAGATGTATGATCTTCTATCTTATCAAGACAAAGTCTTGACTTCTGATGTATATGTATTATCTCTCTCTCCGCTGAACTATTGAATAATATAAGAAGAACTGATCAAGGGTTTCCCCACATTGGGGTTTGTCCCTCACTGGTGCCACTTCTTGTGTCCTCTTATGTTGGCTTGTTTTCTACGATTTATGTTTATGTTCTATCTGCAGTTTACTGTCATGCTGACGTGATTTCTAATTTGAATATTGTCATTGGGCTAATATGGAAAAATTGAAATAAAGTGTGCTAGGCATAGAATATACCTAAAATTAACATGGACAATCTAATGTTGCACCCCCATTTTCCTCAGCTACAACCTTATTATGACAATACAAGTACCCTACACAAGAATCTAGACTATTGTGGTTGTTGTTGGTGTGCCTTTGTTGGTTGACAACTATGCCACTATAAAAGAGAACAATAAATGATGCAACAGGGAAAACTTCTAGCATCCATGCACCCTCTCAATCTATCTCCTACATAACTACAGTGCATTACCCTAGACATTTTAGTGTTGCATCCTCATTCTCCTCAATTACACCCTTATCATGATTGTACAAGTACCCTACATAAATCCAAAATATTGTACCTAGTTTTGTTGTGCCTTTGCTACTAAATATGATTTCTATGCCAACATCGGAGAAAGAAGTATCTGATGCAATGGGGAGAAACTAACACTCCCTCTTTGCAAATAAAGTGTTATTGACCAAATCAAATATCTCCTTTTGTGTCCTCAAATGTATCTTTGTCTACGGGCTTCATCATTATTTTTACCATGTGTGATGTTGAAGAATATAACCTTGGATCATTGTTTCCTTCTATGCTTTGAAATATCTTTAAAATCTTCAAGGTGTAAATCCCTTGTACAAGGAAAAATTCATAAGAAACCTACCAACCTCTTATGTCCTTCATGTCAACATTACTAGTGAATATCTTCTTACACCATGAACACGATTTGTTTAGAAATTACAACAATGATATACTCATTTGTATATAGGGCCAAGAAAAATGAATCATATCTATCAAATAAAGAACTAAAATCTGCATTAAGCTAAACATATTTCTCTTATTTTTTATTCACAGACATCAAGATTTTTTTTTATTAAATGGTTTGTAATAGAAATGCCTTAATGGATCTATTTTTGTAGGAATTCAAATGCAATAGACTTGACTGACCAGTTTCTTCCCAAATTGCAATCCTCAAATTGTATGAACTATTTCCCTTTGCATCATTTTATGATGAATGTAATATGCAAACATGATTAAGGGTGGGATCATAGGAGTTGGACTTTACTTGACTTGGCATAGTACATTATGAAAATTGTACAAAAATCATGTGTCACTATCAAAATTATATAAAGAGAATGAAAATATGAAGTTTATTTAATTCTAGTAGTTAGTGATTTTGATATTGACTTTTTTACATATGCTTCCTTAATATTAGAGTGTCAAGAATCTGCCGCCTATTTAGGAATATTGCTAACACTGTACAACCACTTGGTTAGACTAAATGATCCTTTAGGTAGATCAAAGGTCCCTTTACAGGTGGTGCATTGGCCAGTTCTTTTGAGGATTTAACCTTGGTGTGGTCCTCAACAATGACTGCTTCCACTGACCTGGCTTGCCTTTGATGATTGATATTGGAATTTTTGGTCATGAACTATTTGATGATAGAGTTGATTAGTTTGGTCATTGGTGATGAATTCCATTAGTTATACCTTGTGAGGTTATGCGTGTTTCAAGGATGTCATACCCCTTGAGTGGTTTAACTGTATGAGGAACTAGACACTATAATTGCCTAAATTAATTGAAGGCTTCTCCATTTGAATTCTCAGATGTTGGCTCTTATTTTTTTTTATAGTAGATTCAATATCATCGTTAAATCAAAATTTTATTTTAGGCAGGTAAACCTCGAGTTATGACATTTCATGCCTATTCAAAAGATCAGATACTGAAGACACTCGAGCAAAGGCTAATGGTAATTCAGTATTGTTTGATTGGAGTTTCCATTTAGAAGTTGATTGAAAATTATATCTGATAGCCTACCATTTTATCAATAATTATAGGAACCATCCAATGAGCCACTAGCATAGACCCTTCCCATATTTCTTAATGTGAAGTTGTTGGAATTTAGATTTCAAAGTGGTGGATAATCCCTTTTGATGTGTTTGGAATTCATCCTTAATTAGGGCCTTGAAACCAATTTTCTGTGTTCTAGGACAGCTATATAAGGGTGTTGTAATTTAATTATTTTGATTTTAATTTTCCCTTATTGCACAAGAAAGAGATTATTAAAACACTAACTCATAGATCACATCTACCCAATAAAAATTCTAGGCTCTAATCTCACTTCCCAACCACATAAAAACCATAAAATCAACTTATAGTCTTATATATCACAATCTAGATTTGCAGATAAGTCTAACAAAACTCACTTATGGTAAGCCTCCATCATGCTATTGAAAAGCATTGTTTCAATATCCTAAATAATACGAGTATAGGCACTATTGTAAATTGGTATTCCTAAATTGAACCAAATGTGGAAAATTATTAATGGTGTATGTTAGGCATGGTATACCTGTCTTAGTCAGATGTTTAGTAGACCTCATTTACATTGGCAACCTCAAAATACCTTATGTGTTTACTCGTAAGCTGGTGTCATACTGTGAGTGGAAGTAAAAATTATTGACCACTAGAACAATTGAATGATCTTCTTGCATAATAGGTGTTTTCGTGATGCCTATAGATTAAACCCTAGATTGGCTAGGTTTTGTGAAGCACCTAGTTGCTTAGAATTGATTCATTACACTAGCACTGATGTGTGCCTCGTGGCAGTGTATACATCTACTGATGATAACATGAGTTTTCATTAGTGCATGAAACAACAATGGTATAAGTATGTTTCATCTCACAGAGCGATGTTTAAATGTTCCATATATCTATGAGCTATCCTATAGTCTTCCAACCTCCTATAATACAAATTTTACCTACTCAAAAGATATTATACAGGTCTCATGCATGGAAATTTTTATGATTTCTACAGAGGTACTAAAATTATTTTATGTTTGAGGGCCTATTGTACCTCTTCCCCTTTGTTCTTAGTGCTTTCATTAGATGCTGCTAGGATGAATGACTATTAGGCTCTCTTATACAAAAATGTATGTATACAACAACAATAATGATTATGGAATATTTTTATTCAAAGTGAAGCGAGTTTCACATGTTAATAATGTGATAAATTTGATATTAAGACATTATGTTGAACACTAAGAAATAAACTTAACCTTGGTCTCTTAGGGAAGAACAAGAAATGGCCTAGCCTGTTAGAGGTTTTGGAATGACTGTGGGTGGAGGAAGAAGACCTCCTTTGGAATCCCTCATGATAGTCGGGTGGAAGAGGATATCCTTTGGAATACCTCATGACTGTTGGGTGGAGGAAGATCTCCTTTGGAATCACTCATGATTGTTGGGTGGAGAAGGATCTTCTTTGTATTCCCTCATGGCTGTAGGGTGGAGGTGGAAGATTTCCTCTCGAATCCCTCACTATTCCCTCATGATAGCTGGGTGGAGGAATATCTCCTCTAGAATCCTTAATGATTGATGGGTGGAGGAAGACATTCTCTAGAATCCCTCATGATAGCTAGGTGGAGGAAGATCTCCTATGGAGCCCTCATGACTGTTGGGTGGAGTAAGAGCTCCTCTTGAATCCCAAAATATGCATGTAAACTGAACATATTTAATTTAGAAGGGTGGAGGTGTGGAAGGAACCTCTGGAATCCTAAATACATCTGGACGTCTGTTCAATGGGATAGGTTCCACATGCTAGGGGGTGATACCGATATTACTAGTAGTTTGTCAATGATTGGGAGGAGAGTAATGACCTTGGTCCCATTTTCCACCCCAGGTCAACAATGTTAAGTATCATAAAGTCTTGTTTTTCACTATACATCTAAACAAGGCTATAGGATTACATTGCCATGTATTTAGGGAGGGTTAAAGAAGTGGAATCAAGAATGACTACATACGACTCCCTTAATGTTTACCTAAAATTTGAGAGCCTCAAGGTCTGAATAGTACCTAGACAAATCCCTGTTAACAAAGGAAAGTTATGTGCCTTGTTCCCTACATTCATTTAACTATAGGGAATTTTAGTTTCTAATTTGTGCATCAAAAGAGGGTACCCAATGCCCAATCTATATTACACATTGTTGATCGTTATTTGATTATGGCATACCTCTCTATGCAAGGGTGCTACTATGTATTGATTGTTGGGTATTTTATTGATTGCAGTATACCCATCTGTGTAAGGGTATAAACTCACAACACTTGTGTCTTGGCATTGCAGTTAACTAAATAGGTGGACTAGTGGATGACAATTTGCAGTGTCTTGTCAACTCAGATAGGATAATTCATGCACCGACCCTCGTAGATAGAGGTTCATTTGGAACCTATTATAATGACAACACATAATCTCGACGTGTAATGGCTAATGATATAAAATAGATTGCACAGACATTACATATTATATTAGGATGTCACATAAACAACCCATGGCACAAAGATGACGCATTTGCTTCCAGGTGTAACTGAAGAGCCCTTACTGGTTAGGTAGTTGGGCATAGGTTCCTCTAGTGACTTATGTATACATTTACACACCCAAGTTATCCACTTGACACCTACGTTGAGGCTGATTATGTGTGTACAAAGTATTTATATGAACAGATTAGAGGATCTTGTGGAGGGAAACTCACTTCTATTAATTGCTGAATTTTTACATAGGTGAAAACACATTATAGGGTTGTTTTTCCTAGTATAAAAGGTGCACTTGCTAGCTGTACCCATACTTCCATCCTCTCAGTCAATGGTTGGGGTTGTTGTTATTATTTTCTATGAAGCTGAATGAGAAAGACAAGTTCATTGAGGTCACGACACACAAAAACACATTGAAATCAGTTCCCGAGTGCACAAAGAGCTGAGTTAGTCATTGTGATGGATAGGTATTGGTGTTGGACTGATAAAAATTCGAAGGGAATCAAGGGTCAACATCCTAACATAACTCTAGGTACATGTGGAAGTTGATTATTGCATCTTCAGCCACTGAAAATTAGTCCAGACTTAGATAAAAGGTCAAAATTCTCTCTTGTTATCCAATGAATGAAAAGTTTCTATTTTATGTGTTCAATCTATTTAGATTGGTGTTGTTTTCTACTAATAGCATTAGAAAAATTCAGTTAAGTGATAAATTTGGAGAAATAAGTTGTCAAGATACATGAATGAATTCTGGGCATTCTTAGTATTCATAGATCAAGGCCACCCTTGCAAACTATGTCATTGAAGGAGAGCTCAAGCATTTTCCATGTGATGTGAAGTGAATACATGGTCTCATTTTAGTTTAGTAAATGTTTCTTAATGCTGACCATATAGATGCATGATTGCCTAGAATTATTATGCTGCAATTCAGATCAGGTTTCATATTTTATACCAGATTCTATATTAGCCAAGTATGGTTGTCATAAGTCTAAGAAAACTCACTGATAGTCTTATATATCTTGTGAATTGGGACTGTAACACCTTGGGTTAGGGTCAAACAAGTAATAAGAGGCTTTGGAGATAAGGAATACATAATGATAGATATCTCTCCTAAAAGTTGGACAAGAGCCAAAAACTACTATTAATGTCAATCAATCAAGAAGAGTGATCATGAGCATTGTATGAATGGACGTTGGAAGAAATACATTGATATGGAGTCCTTGAATGGATGATCAATTGTTTCCATGATTGACTATCAATGCCACAAGAAACCTTAGTAGCTGATACTAGCAACTGACTTGACACCTTCTCAAAAATTGCATTAGTGGATTTGAAAGTTATGTTGAGAGTTTTTACAAAGTTTGCAAATGATGGAGGGAGACCATCTAAATAACAAATTTTCCTTCTTCATGTACTTGTCTTCTTAAAACCAATATTTGATCCCTAATGTCTTTCAACTTCATGAAATGTTACGAAATTGACTCTCCTTCCTTCATTCACATTGAAAAGACATGCTTTTAAGGAAAAAAAATCATCTCTATTTCTTAGTGTCGTTCAAGCAACCAAGATTCATTTAGAGCCTCTTCCCCACTACCCTGGATGTTAGGACCATTCGGCTTCCTTACTATTGTGCTCGCCCTAGGATGATATAGCCAAGTGGTCACATCCCGAGACTCTCCCTAAAGCATATAATCTACCAGTGCATTGGTCCTTTCACAATTATGGATGGCTCTGATTAGGATCCTCTATTGGGGGCTTGGACCCCATCATTCGTCATTGACAATTATTTTTAGCTCGAGTAGGCTTGGACATCCACTTTTCTCTTCAAAACCAAGACTTACTAGTTTCTAGTGTCTCTCTTGTACTTGCACTTTATTTTATATGTTTTCTTAGGCAGACATTTAACTTCTAGCTAGACACTTGTTTCTTTATATTTTCCTACTTTCAATAGCATTCTAGGAGTTTATTTCACACTCTGACTTTGCACTTATACTGGATTTACCATTTTATTCCCATTGACCTACTTTTGTGGTCTTTTTTGGACATTAGTAAAATCATCTTATCTTATCTACGTTTATCTGGCAGTTCATGCATTTCCCATGGACACCTTCATATTATGCATGAAAATTCCCCATCCTACTCTTGTAGAATTATTATATGTCATTGATATTTTTATTAGTATCACTTCTTATTTGTTACTGTAGTCATATCCATCTTGTTCAATGGCTACTTGGTTTGACTGTATTTGAAATTGATCAATATCATCTTTTTCCCATATCACCTTCTAGGTTGCCTTTCTCAGTGGACACGTGAATGGGAAAATAGGGATCATCCGTTGTTTCCATTTGGTGAAATTATGCCCATTAAATTTCTGATTGGGCTTCAACATAAAGTTCAAGAGTGTTGACATTTTTGCCCTGAAAGAAATTACTACCATGCTCCGATATAGTAAAAATATAATTCAAATGGAGATATAAATACATCAACCTCCAAACTGTTCTATCACCTAAAATTTGTTATGGTGGCACATCCCAAAGAATTTTAATTTTCTTTTATACCAAAAAATAAAAATTTATGGGATCTTTATCACTAAACTCCAAATTTTGTCCTGTCGATTGTAGGTTACTGCCATGATATTCATACTCATAATTTGTTTATTCTTATGGTCATAATTGTTCAATCTCGACACATAATGTTTTGGTTTGTGTCTATCTTGGGTTCTAGCCATGCCTGTTGTGCACATGTGGTCTGTTACATCCTCTATCTATTGTGTTCCCATAAGGTATTCTAGTAGTAAATCATGTGTGTTTACGGCTTTCATGGCCTCGTCATGGCCTAAGGATGTGCGTTATCATGCATTTTTTTGGGGTTGTTCCTGGTCTATTTTGGACTCCTGTATGCATAGGGTTGCAGGAACCACCCCCGCCTATTATGGAGGCTTGAACCTTGCTTCAGATGAACCGTTGTAGAATTTCCATGTAATCCTGGTCTAACGTATGGTTCTGGCACACTTCCCATAATGATGGTGTAAGGGGGAGATCCCCAACAACCTTGATGAGACAATGGATGACATAAATTAAAATGCAGAGCATCTCTGATTCTCGAGACTTGACATCATTAATGGCAAACATCATACACCACACATAATCCTGATGATTGTTTCCTAGTCCTTGAGAATGGGCAAAAATATGCACAGGGCAAGTTGGAATTATGAATGAGTGATGATTCAAAAATTCAACCTACCCATCTCCAGGCAGAAATAATTAATAATTTGCTTGGTTCTTAATAATTGCTAATATGGTTTATATGTTTGTGATTTTTAGTTTAGAGAAAATAAATCATACTAATCAGCATTATGGTTCCTTTGAAGGTCATGGAAGATTTTGTGTTTTAAAAAGAATTTAATTCCACGAGTCCTTTCCAAGTGTAGTAGATTAAGATTTAACACATCAAATTGGGGCAATCATAACAACGTGCAAATGACTGTAAAGGAAAAACCACAGGGATGGTTGAATGTGATTTGGATGTATTCTGCATGGTTAGGGATAATTGCTTTTCCTATCGATATGTACAAGTAAAGGGAGTATGGATAGTTGAGAACTGAGATTGGGAGGTTTTAGAATATTGTGAGTTCTGAGATGCCACTGATGTTAGTAGGTGAGATAGACTACATATATGCCTGTTAGATCAATATCACATGTTATAAGGTGAAAAAGAGCACATCCTTATCAACATCTATAGATCCTAATATATGGAGCTGTGGACTTGACAATTGAGAGCGACTTTCATATTTCTTATGACCTCCTTTCAGGATATTACCTTTACTACACCCATTGGATGGGATCATAGTTTTTGGATTTCAAAGCTCTCATGTCTTGCTATGGTCATTTGGCTGATGGATTGCAACCTTGTTTTCGGGTATACTTTGGATATTCTTGGACATATTTTGTTGAATAAACATGCTATGAACACATTCATCATGGATGACATATACAAGTAATATATCTAGGTCTCCTGTCTTGAACCAATAGGATGATTGAAGCCTAAGATGACATTATATGAATTTCTTAGAGACATCTTCTCTTTGTTTGATCCCCTTGTTGTGACACTAGATGCACACACTCTAAGATATCTCTAGGCTAGTTTTGGGTGGTGTAACATAGGATTTGGTGGAGGCTAAACAATAGATTCCTCAAGAGAATATGACTTTATAATTGTCATATAGAAGAGATTGATATGGAACAATTTTTTTGTTGTTGTTGTCTTATATACTACGAGATATAGGGATGGTTAGGCGACCTTTTCAGTGAATATTAGAACCATCTCTCCATATTTTTTTTGGTACTTGGATCAACAATGCTTAAAATTTTTCATGAGGAAGGAATTGGTCCTCCCATATTCTACAGGCCACTACTTTATCAGGAATTAATTTAACAGTCACATCCTTTTATTCGGTGTTCTTAGTAGACAAAGGCTCTAAGCAACAGAACCACAATACCCACTAGCAAGTGTAGAAAGTTATTTTGTGTCCTAGAGCCCCACCTCATTTTAGTTTTTTTTACACATCATGTTTACTGCCCAAATTCCATGGTTAATTGTTGATATATCATGAATATCAAATTCAAAAGAAACATTGTTAGGCTACCATTACTCTTTCACCTATACATAGATTTTTGGACTCTAGTTTTTGGTCAATCACAGACCTTGGAAAAACCCTAAAGGGGAAAGCCAGTTTGAAGGAGGATTTTATTTTTCTTTTCTCAGAGAATTAATTACAACCTTAATTACATTACATTGAGTACTTATCCTCCCTATTTTTGTCTAAGAAATCATGTCATTGTCCTTGAAACTCATTTACTGGCCAATAATCACAACTTTGGAATGTGTGCCACTCACTGACTTTGTCTACTCAAAAAATCATTATTGTCCTTCAAAACATCACCATGAATTTCATTCCACAGACAAACCAATTTCCCTTGAAATTAATTCCATTGCTCAAAATTTCCTTCCTTGAAATCTGTACCATTGACCTACAAATTTCTCCTTGAAATTCATGCTGACATAACTGCTTTTGTTCCTTGAAAAATGGGTCACTAGACTATGATTAAATGTCTAGAAATGTGTGTAACAAGACCATATTTTCAGCCTAGAAATATGTGTTGGAAACCTCTGCTTGTTCCTTCTCATAATTCGTGCTTCTCTTCCAACCTATAATTCAACCTAGTGATGGTAGGTGCCTCCAAATTTTGGTGTTGTGGAATCTCTCCAAGCTACTATAGGTCTCTCCTTGAGAAAAACTCTGCTATCTCAGCCTCTTCTCATATAAGGTGGCACTTGTGGTATCATGAATAGAAATTTCCATGAATAGTCAATGCAGAAGGCTCCATTTGGAAAATCCCAAGGTAGAAGTACAATCTAGAAAGGAGAAGATGAAGTAAAATTATCAATTAGTGGACATTCTCATCATAATAGCTTGGAAATGTGTGCAAGTTGACTTCCTCTCATATAAGGTGTCCTCTCCATTGACTAACAAACTCCTGAAAGGGGTAATGACCCTCAAAATATTTGTTGAAATTGTGAGTGCCTTATAATAATATGTTTGACCAACATATCAATTATTTTCCTTGATGAACAGATCTGAAAAGGTGTTTGAATTCCCGTTGGAGATGCAAGTGAGACTTGAACGCTGAAATAGATCAGAGAGAAAGTCATATCTTCTTCCCATAGGTAGAAAAATTGATTACTCAACGCTCATAATGCATGTACAACTGCTGCTATATTTCATGTTATCATACTTGTTCTAAATGTTGAGTATAGTTTGTTGGCAGTTATGAGTTATTTACTAGTGGCTTGGCCTCTTCAAGTGTGCAAAAACACATCAAATTGTCCTAAAATATTTGCTACATGTTGTATAAATTTGTTGATTTGTAAGCAGTGATGTGTTGAGCTAGAAACAACACCCCTTGATTGTTTCTGCCCCTCCAAGTTGCAATTGGGTCTTCATCTTGTGAATTGGGACTGTAGCATATTGGGTTAGGGTTACAGAAGTAAGAAGAGGCTTTGGAGAGAAGCAATACATTATGAGATACAACCCTCCTGAAATATGACCAAGAGAAAAAAATTGTTATTAATGTCAATCAATCAAGAAGAGTGATCATGAGCACTGTATGAATGGATCTTGGACAAAATACATTGATATGGAGTCCTTTAATAGATGCTCAATTGTTTCCATGACTGATCATCGATGTAACAAGAAACCCTAGTAGTTAATACTAGCAAGTGACTTGACAACTTCTCAAAAATTTCATTAGTGGATTTGAAAGTTATGTTCAGAGTATTTACAAAGTTTGCAAATGATGGAGGGAGACCATCTAAATTACAAATTTTCGGTCCTCATGTACTTGTCTTCTTAGAACCAATATTTGATACCCTAATATCTTTCAACTTCATGAAATGTTATGAATTTGACTCTCCTTCCTTCATTTCCATTGAAAAAGACATGATTTTAAGGAAAAAAATCATCTCTATTTCTTAGTGTCATTCAGGTAGCCAAGCTTCATTTAGAGCCTCTTCCCCACTACCCTGGATGTTAGGAGAATTGGGGTTCCTTTCTATTGTGCTCCCCTTAGGATGATATAGCCAAGTGTTCTCATCCATAGACCCTCCCCAAAGCATATAATTTTCTAGTGCATTAGTCCTTTCACAATTATGGATGGCTCTAATTAGGATCCTCTATTAGGGGCCTGGACCCCCTCATTCACCATTGACAATGATTTTTAGCTCTAGTAGGCCTGGACATCCATTTTTTTGTACAAAATCAAGACTTACTAGTTTCTAGTGTCTCTCTTGCACTTTCACTTTTTTTTATATCTTTTGTTAGGTAGACATTTAAATTCTAGCTAGACACTTGTTTCTTTATATTTTCCTGCTTTCAATATCATCTTAGGAGTTTCTTTCACACCTTGAATTTGCACTTATACTGTATTTACCATTTTAGTCCCATTGACCTACTTTTGTGGTCTTTGTTGGACATTAGTAAAATCATCTTACCTTATCTACCTTTATATGGTAGTCCATGCATTTCCCATGGACACTTTCATATTATGCATGCAACTTTGCCATCCTAATCTTGTGGAATTATTATCTGTCACTAAGAATTTTATTAGTATCCCTCCTTATTTATTACTAGAGTCATATCCATCTTGTTCAATGGCTACTTGGTTTGACTGTATTTGAAATTGACCAATATTGCCTTGTTCTCATACCACCTTCTAGGTCGCCTTTCTCAATGGACACGTGAAAGGGAAAACAAGGATCATCCATTGTTTCCATTCGATGAAATTATGACCATTAAATTTCTGATCAGCCTTCAACATAAGCTTCAGGAGTGTTGTCATTTTTTCTATGAAAGAAATAACTACTAGGCTCCGATATAGTAAAAATATACTTCAAATGGAGATATAAATACATCAACCTCCAAATTGTTCTATCACCTAAAATTTTTCAAGCTCGCACATTCCAAAGAATTTTAATTTTCTTCTATACCAAAAAAACATAAAAAAAAATTGGGATATTTATCTCTAAACTCCAAATTTTGTCCTACCGAATGTAGGTGACTGCCTTAATTTTAATACTCATAATTTCTTCATTCATGTGGCTATAATTTTTCAATTTTGACACAATGTTTTGGTGTGTGTCCATCTTGGGGTCTTCCCATGTCTGTTGTGCACATGTGGTCTATTACATCCTCTATTTATTGTGTTCCCATAAGGTATTCCAATAGTAAATCATGCGCGTTCATGGATTTCATGGCCTGGTCATGGCCTAAGGATGTGCGCTTATCTTGCATTGTTTTGTGATTGTTCCTAGTCTATTTTGGACTCTTGTATGCATAGGGTTGTACGAACCATCCCCCTAGTATGGAGGCTTGAACGTTGCTTCGGACGGAACCATTGTAGAATCGCCATGTAATCCTGGTATAACATATGGTTCTGGCACACTTCCCATAATGGTTGTGTAAGGATATCCCCAACAACCTTGATGAGTCGATGGATACCATAAATTAAAATGCAAAGAAAATATAATTGTCAGGACTGAGCATTATTTCTTGCAAACATCATGCACCACACAAAACCCTAATGATTATTGTGTGGTCCCTAGGAATGGGTAGAACTATGCACAGGTAAATTTGGAATTGTGAATGAGTGATAATTCAAAAATTCAACCTGCCCATCTCTAGGCATAAATAACTAATAATATGCTTGGTGCTTAAGGATTTCTACTATGGATTATATGTTTGTGACTTTTAGTTTAAGGAAAATATACTCAAATAGTGAAAATTAATCATACTACTCAGAATTATGTTTCCTCTGAAGATCATGGAAGCTTCTGTGTTTGAAAAATAAATTAATGCCTCTAGTCCTTTCCAAGTGTAGTAGATTAAGATTTAACACATCAAATTGGCGCAACCATAACAATATGCAAATGACTGTAAAGGAAAAACTACAAGCAAGGCTAAATGTGATTTGGATGTATTTTGCATGGTTAGGGATAACTGTTTTTCCTACCGATATGTACAAGTAAAGGGAGTATGGATAGTTGGGAACTGATATTGGGAGGTTTTAGAATATTGTGAGTTTGGAAATTCCACTGATGTTAGTGGGTGAGATAGACTACATATATGTCTGTTAGATTAATTTCACATGTTATAAAGTGAAAAAGAGCACATCCTTATCATCTATAGATCCTAATATACAGAGTTGTGGACTTGATAGTTGAGAGGAACTTTCATATTTCTTATGACCTCCTTTCAGTCTATGACCTTGACTACACCTATTAGACAGGATCGCAATTTTTGGTTTTCAAAGTTCTCATGTCTTGCTATGTCATTTCGCTGATGGATTGCCTCCTTTCTTTTAGGTATACTTTGGATATTCTTGGACATATTTGGTTGAATAAATGTGTTATGAACATTTTCTTCAGAGATAACATATACAAGTAATATATCTAGGTCTCCTGGCTTGAACCACTAGGAGTATTGAAGCCTAAGATGACCTTCTATGCATTTCTTAGAGACATGTCCTCTTTATTTGATGCCCTTGTTGTGAAACTAGATGCATGCACTCTAAGATATCTTTGGGCTAGTTTTGAGTGGGGTTACATAGGCTTTGGTGGAGGCTAAACAATAGATTCCTCAAGAGAATAAGATTTTCTAATTGTCATATAGAAGAGATTGAGATGGAACATTTTGTTTTTTGTTGTCTTATATACTACAAGATATAGGGATAGTTATGTCACCTTTTTAGTGAATATTAGAACCCACAAAAATACTTGTTGCTAGAGAAAAAGTGTTAAGGCACTGCATCATTCTTTCAACTAAATCTTGTGTACGTTTTGGCCCAAGTGCAGATCCAATAAAGGGCATATTAATAATTTAGCTCTTTAAACATGAGGATTTCCCTAATTTGATCTTGAATGTGTGTTGAGTGTACATCCATTGTAACTTTGATCTAGGGAGAAACCTATCATTTGACCTTGAATATGTGTTTCTTCATTAGGGACTGTACATCCATCTTAACTTTTGATCTAGGGAGAGGTCTAACTAAATTGTCTTGAACTTCTGCATAATAGAATGGGTGGCACCCCATATCAAATATTGCCTTCCTTCTCTAGAAGCATCTCTCACATTCCACGATATTAAGCTAATTAATATTGAAGGACCTTAGTGTCTAGTCTTGTGTCAATTTTATCTTTATCCCATTCCACCATGTTGAAATCTCCATCCATAATCCACTCAACAGTAAGAATAAATTACAATATGTAGTTTTGAAATGGCATCTAACGTATGGAATCATTAGTTGCATAAATTGAGAAAAGAGGGAAATCTATCCAAGAAATCACCACAATCCAATGACATATTGGAAATGGCTCCCTATATTTATAATATGAGGCATTAACCAAGGACTGAGTATATAAATAGAAGAAAATCCAACCCAATAGAATTGATGGAACTCCAAAGATCGTTTTCCTTCCCTAGAGATACTAAGATTTTGAATAGAAAGGGAAACAAATATGGAATTTTTGTACTCTTATGTCAATTGTTATAGCTATCTAACTATAATTAGAAACATCCAGGCTAGAATACTCATCTCCTATGTTGAACATTTATCTTTGAAAGTATTCTTGGTTTTGGATAATTTAAAATGTAATTTTTTTCCGGTCAAGTTCTAAAACTACTGTACTACTTGCAGTTGTCTTAGACAAAGATGGTGGTCCTTTGCAGAAAAGGGAGATACTTAAAAGGGTGAGATCTTAGGTCTCTTCTCAGCCTTCCGGTTGGGGAGATCAACAAATATCATTGAGACTAGTTTAATGATTTTGAACCATACATCAGTTTCACATGTTCTTAGAGTACCAGAGGGACCAACTCCATATAGTTCTAGAGCAAGGTGTTCCTTACATGTCTGGCTACCTTCCAATCCCATAGGAGTGGCCAAATACCTATTCAAACTTTCTTCCTTTTGACCACATATGCTAGGAGTATCACCTGCTCATACACCCCCCCTAACATCATGTGATTAGATCCATTTTTGGACCTAGGGGACTTTGGTAGTGCACCTGTACCCAATTCACCTTCCTTGCCATCAGTCATTAGACTCAGGAGCCCTTGACATATCTAGATCCATTGCAAGACCTTACCATCTCACTCACTCATTCCTTTTTAATAGGACATTGAGTATTTTGTATTATACCACAGTCTCTTATATACTTGATGCAACAAAATTACCACTAATTTCTTTCTCTATATGTTACTTTTAACATTTTTTCTAGGATATGCACTTGCACTCATATTGACTACACTCTTCTTCAGTCCCATTGAGCTACTTTTGGGATTATCAGTAGGAAATTAATCAATTTACTTGCAGGGTTTAGCGACAACAATTGTCGGTAGCATTTAAATGCCCAATAGTGGTGTCACATGTAGGGATATGCAAGTAAGTAGTGTCCAAACTATCCCTAAGGTTGGTAGTGTGCAAGAAGCACCCAAAAAAGTGGTGTGAATCTGATAATGGAGCAACTGGAATGATTTGGATGCTCTCAAAGCCATTAGTCAGAATATCAAAACATTTCATTTCTGCTCTGAGCCCATGGGTATGGGTCCCCTGAAACCTGTAAGTAGTTCTTATGTAATCATTGTTATAAATTTGTAGTCCGCAATCTACCTACATTTTGTTGGAAGTATAATAGATATATCCAGTTATAAGTTTTTTTTTCCATTGTTTCCTTAATTTAGGCCCTCCAATTGTAGGGATGCTAGTATTAAAATTTAATTAGATATGATAAACATTATCTTCCATGCATGTGTGGAATGATTTCATAATTTCCTTACATACATTTTGCTTGTGGATATATAGGTCAATTTCTACACTTGGTCATGAGTTCATATAATAGTGTGTCACTCTCTTAGATCACTTTATATTGTATCATGTGGATTATGCATTGAGGATGATGTTTCATAGGGGGAATTGTCTCTACTTCTGGAATGCATCCTCTAGATTTTCCCCTCCTTGGGGATTGCAAGGGAAAACTCCCGATTTTGAATGAGACATCTCTTAGGACGTGTGATCCTCCCCCACATTGTCTAAATTTTTCTTTCTAGAAAATGGGATGTTTAGGAGACGTCTTATGATGGTTTTGGGGACTTATCCCAGATCCTCTAAATGGTTCTTTCCAAAAACATGGAGTTTTCAAAGATTTGTTGGAATGGTTTTGAGGACATTTGAATAGCCACTATCAAAAATAGTGCCCATTTGGTTCCAATTCTCAAATAAAAGTATTCACCAAGTTTTTCTACATCCAAATCTAGACAAAGGATATCTATGCATTGCATTCCTAAATACTATTAGTATGTTTTTGTAATGAGGGTTAATTTTCTTCACTATTTTCACCCCCATGTTTGGTAAGTTTGTGTATCCTATATCAACTATTTATTTTGGGAGATTTATAATATCTATGTAGAAAATATGTTTAGGATCTATAATCTAAGAATTGTTAGTTTTATTGAGTTACATTAGATCTATTATCTATGGAAGTTACTTTTATTCGCTTATATTATAGCACTATGTTTTAGAATATTTGTTTTTAAATTTTTATATTACTTTAAAAATTTATTTTCTAAAATTATTTTTGGTTGTCCCATTGAAATTTGGGGTTATCTTGTATCCATCCTTGAAACCCTTCCCCTCACCCCTATCCCTGAAACACCATTGCAAAATAGCCCAAGTTGTTCCCAAGTTGTAGGATTTTGTATGAAGTGTATTAATTTCTTCAAAAAGTAGAGATTTGCCCCCTTTTCCCACTTATCATTTGAAAGTTGACATCATTTTACTTTCCTCCCTTGATTTTCTCCTTGGGTTCACCATGAAAAATTGCTTTAGTTACTAATTTATCTCACATCTTCCTTACCCCTTTATTTTCCATTCATTCATTTTTTCAAAGTTATAAAGTATAGCGAAAGGGATATGGAATTGTATCTCGAGTTCTATTAAATCCACCATATTATTTTTTGAGTTTTCCATTTTCATTTAAGGCCTCCAATAAATGGAAGCACACCTCAATACAATATGTGGGATCAAAATTTGAGGATTTGTGAAAATGAACCAATTATTTATTCTTTATATTTTTTGGAGTTTGATGGATCGGGACAGTGGTGGACCATGTTTCTATGCTTTTCCATTGACATTTGTCTCATTGTTCCCATCCATTCATTTTTCCAAAGTTATAAAGGATATGAAAATTGTATCTTAGGTGCTATTATAACTGCCATCTTACTTTTTGAGTTTTCCATTTCCACATAACACCTTCAATAAATAGAAGTACATCTCAATACAGTATGTAGGATCAAACTTTGATGCTTTGTGAAAATGTCCCAACTATTTATTCTTTATATTTCTTGAATTTTGATGGATTGGGTCATAGTGGTGGACCATGTTTAGATGCTTTTCTATTTGTCTATTTGGCCAGTTTTGGTAGAATACTAAAACTATAAGTTGTTATATGGTTTCCAAATAGTGAGCTTAGGATTGAATTTTTTCAATCAAATTAATTAAGATGGTAGTTTCTTGTTTAGCATAAAACTGATTCATATGGTGTTGATGTAATGGTATATGTTATGTACATATTCCTTGAGACAAAGAATATTATGACAATGTCAGGAGACACTGGTGTGGAAAAGAACATTAATCATGAGCCACTTGGCAACATTTAGGCATCACTTTAGATGAAGAGTTTCATCTTTCTTATCCTTGTGATTTTCACTATGACAGGTAGGTGAGGAAATATATATTTTTAATTTGATTTCATAAACATATGTTTGGAAGTGAAGGATGTTTCATTGGGGTTATTGTTTAATTAGAACTAAAAGTTGATCTCGTGAAATGTAGGTAACTTCTATACAATTATGTTCTCACTTTAAGTATAAGATTCTTATTAATACATTCATTTCTTACAATCTTTGTCTACATTTTATCTTTTATGTTATTGGTATTTACATGTTCAATGAGCCAATACCTAAATGGGTAGGACCTATACTCTCCTTAGGGTATGTATAGGTTAGCTAATGGGGTTTTACCATTCACCCTCCCCATTGTGATCATGGCAAAGTCCTAGGTCATGGTGATTGCAATTTAGAGTGCTAAAAGTGGTTGGTGTGAACCTCATAATCCATGTTGAGAACATGGGTGCATAATAAACACAGAATTATGTTCAAGCTCCGAGTCTCACCAACTCTAAATCAAAATCAATTTGCACTTTTCAAACTTCATGTTGTCAAATATAAATGAGAAAATTTGTTTAGTAAATGGTTTTGTGAAAATTTTGAGTGACATTAGGATTAATTGGTAAACATTTAGAGCAAAAAATTATGATGCAGTGAAAGAACAAATGCATTCCTTGGGATTTTGGTTAATGCATCTTTTCTTTGTAAAAAATGTTGTTAATATTGAAACAATGTTTTAGGAACCTAGAAAGATCATCATTATTTGTTTGCTTGTTTTAAATTTGTTAGTTTTAAATCATGTGCATTTCTCCCTTTATCATCCTCTTTAGGGCACACTTTAAAATAGCAACACATTTTAATAACAACAACTTGATGATGCTTAGGAGCACTAGTATTAACAAAATTGTAAGAAGGGTGGCATTTTTCTTGTGTAAACCTTGAGATTTTTTTTGATTTCTACTTGATGTTTTCCTTATGCAAATAAATCAAGTTCCTTAATTTCATTCATTTTTCTCATTATGTCAACGTTGTCATCTATTTCAATTTTATAGATATTTTTTCTGCACACTTTCCTCTTACGTTATTGTTTTGAATACGCAGATATACATGATTCCTAAGAGTAGCCAGAAAGGGGATCTTCATCTTTACTAGGCATTTACTTTTCCTCTTGAGTGGAAAATGGAGAAGTTTCTTGTAGAAAATTTCTTGATCCACTATAATGAAAATTATTGGCTTTTTGGATTATATATTATTCCATTTGTTACAATAAAAAATGGAGAACTAGAAATATGGTATAGTAATTCACCACTTGGCCCTTGGAAAATGTAACTTAGTTTGCATGATTATGCCTAAGAATTTTTTTAATGTTGAATAATAAATTCCTAAGGTTTCTTTTCTACAATGACATTCTATTTTGTTCCTTTATATATGCCATTTAGCCACATGATGGCCACTATTTCCCAACTAAAGAAAACTCGTTCAAGTTCCTAGTAGGGATTCCTATGGTTTTTAGTGTTGTGATTATTTCACCTCATTGTTATTTTGGGCAAGCAAATATTTTATGAATGCTAGACAAGACATCGGTGGACATGTAAACAATTTTTTTTTATAATTGCAATGTCCATTCGATGATATCCTCTCTTTATTATTTGATTGAATTTTTAATGTTTCTTTTGATTTTGTTGTCTTTTAACTATGCAATTGAAAATACTTGGTATCATGTCCATTTAAACAACAACCAAACCGTGAAGATGAAATTAGTATTACACTTAATTGATTGAAATCCTTTTAGTTGTTTAGTGTTAAAATATTTTCATGACTTTTAGAAATGTTTAATTTCATGTTGTTATTTGAGCACATTTGTATTATATACTTGACCATGTTCACACATTAGAGAATGAAATGTTGTTGTGAATAAAATGACAAGGATTAGAAATCACACCTCAGACTATTTGTTTTTACAAGTTAAATCTTTTTAGCATGTAACTTAGTTGACATGATTGTGCCTAAGCTTTCCCTAAAGGTTGAATACTAAGTTACTAAGGTGTTCTTTTCTATGATGACATTTTATTTTCTATGTTTATACAGGTCATCTGGCCACATAGTGAGCATTATCACCCCACTGAAGAAAACTTGTTCGATTTTATTGCTTTTATGGAGAAAAATGGCTTGAACATTGTTGATGTTGAGGTATATGTCGTATAAATATTTTATAGTCTACTCTACTTTATATTATAGTGTTCATCGTCTTTCATGTCTTATACTCTAGATTGTCTCTTATTTTGTTTTCAAAAAAGGAAATCATAATTGATGCTAAGAAGTAGGAATTGAAGAAAGAAGAGAACAATAACACTCGAGCAATAAATTCAAAAAGGGAGAGAAGAGAATCGAGCTAGTGATGCCCTTAGAGTCAATATCCCTCATAAGACACACACATAGAGACTAATGGTCAATTCTTCAAAGTTGGTTAATTCATGTGCAATGCCTTGGCAACACAATGATAATGTTTTGAAGTGATGAAACAATATTTCATGTGTAAATTGTAGTCCAACCAATATTAAGTTGGAAACTCATATTGTAATATTTGACATCTCATATAATATACTTTTTGTGGTTGGAATTATTTATAGTTGCACTTGATATTGTTTAGTACTGTAATTAACATATGTAACTTGGTATGATAATGTATGACATTTTTTTAATTTAGTCGCAGTCATATTAATTAATTTATGTTGATTAATAATGAACACATAAAATCAATCTAAAATTACTAAATTAGTAGTTTATACTAATTAATGATAAACACAATTAAAATTAATATACGACTAAATTAGTCGTTTATAATGATTAATAATTGAAGTAAATGAAATGAATATAAACTACTAAATTAGTTTTTAAGTAATGAATATGAAACTACCAAGAAAAGATAAATGACTAATGCAAATAATAAATTTGTGATTACAAATGATGACTAAATTTTGCATATATACAACTATTAGTCGCTAATTTGCAGTATCTTATAATATGACCAAATTTAGTAATATTTGTTTGGTCACTAACTAGTTTCAAGTGATGACAAAATTTTACATATATATGGCTATTAGTTGCTAATTTACAGTGTTTTTTAACACGGCAAAAAATTAGTCATATTTCTTTGGTCATTAATTGGTTTCAAATGATAACTAAAATTTGCATATATATGACTATTAATAGCTAATTTATAGTATCTTTTAACACAACCAACATTTTGGTCATTTATCTTTGGTCATTAATTGGTTTTCTAAGGTGATCATATAGTAATATATTATGTCGTAAATTTGGTCATTAATTTTTGCAATTAATGACTAAATCAATGACTAAATTTATGACCAAATTTATGACTAAATATACTACTAGATGATAAAATTGAGACAACCAATTAATGAATAAACTGAGAATGACTAAAAGTTGGTCGCGTTATAAGATAATGTAAATTATCTACGATTGGTCACTGATTTAAAAATGGTCATTTATATGCAGATTTTAGTCATTTTTTTAGTAACTAATTAGCCATTTTGTACTACTACAAACACTGTGATGGGGTTCTTTAGAATGTATGCCCTAAAATGTTTCATCGCTTTGTAAATTGCATGCACCTGCTTATCTATGTCGGGGTAGTTGATTTATACTCCTTGTAGCCTCGTGCTCATAAAGGATCTGGGAAACTCATCATTGTTGCTATCATTCTGCATAAAGATGGCTGCTAAGGATGAATTTGAGGTGAAAGTGTATAGGATGAATTCCTTATTGAAATTGGGGCTATAGAGGGAAGGAGATTCAGCTAACTTTCCTGATATGATCAAAAAATTCATTTTCTTATTGGTTACATTTAAACAATGAGTCCTTCTTTATCATTTTCTGCAAGGGTTTAACAATCTAGGTAAAATTTCAAATAAACTTACGAAGGAAATTGATTTTACCAAGGAAAGATCGCATACTTTTTTTGCGGTTAGGAAGAGGAATTTGCATTATAGCTTTCGCACGATCATGATCAACATCGATTTCATCCATGGTGATGATATGCCCGAGCAGGTTTCCTTATAAAACCATGAATATGTTTTTCTTAGGGTTAAGAGAAATCCCATACTTCTCACACTGCTCAAAGATTTTTTTTAGATGTTCAAGGTGGTCGGATGTCCTCTTTGAAAATATTGCGACATTATCTAAATAAATTGCCACGCTTTGACCCATAAATCCTCTGAAAGAGATGTTTATTTCCCTTTCAAATGTTTCTCTGGCATTTATAAGCTCAAAAGGAATATATCAGAATGTGAATGTTCCCCATTTGGTTTTGAAGGTTGTCTTTAGCCGGTCTAGTACGACCACCAGCACCTGGTTGTAGCTAGAGAAATGTTGAGTAGAGAAAAAATTTCTGACCTGGAAACTGTTTGGAGAATTTTTTCCATGGAGGGAACTAGGTAGTTGTCTTTGTCTCACACCTAGTTGAGGTTTCAGAAATCAATGCAAAAACTGATTTCACCAGATTTTTTCTGAACTGAAACAAGGTTTGATGCCCATGTATAATTCCTGACTTTAAACATAATACATGCATCCAACAATTTGTTGAGCTACTTTTGAATGAGGGGTTCCAATGTGAGATGTACCTTCCTTAACTTCTAGTGAAATGGTTTGACCCCTCCTTTTGAGGGAATAACATGTTGAATGATCCAGGTGTCATGAGTCTTTAAATCATTATATGTATAAGTGAATACATCATGATACTTCTTGAATAAGTTGATAAAGGACTGCCTTTCCTTAGTGAACATCCCACACCTAGGTTGTTGAATTTGGGTTCAACCTCAGTCTCGAGGTTAATTTGCTTGTGAGAAAGCATGGACCTCTGTGTTTTGGTGTTCAGTGGGCCTCAAAAACGGTTTTGCAGATCAAATAATGTTTCTAGTGTGACCACTCCTTTAGGCCTATGGTTTCCCTTATGCTCATTCACCTCACCTTGCAGAGACCTTTCATATTCTTCATCTTCAATTTCTGTGTATTTAAACACCTCCGCATTAACCATGAAATCCAGTATTTGTTGGTCATCATTGAAAATGCATATATTAGTTACATTATTGGGGACAATAGGTTTATAAACAATTTCAATTGAAAAACCATCCCGAAGAGGTTTAAAACTAGTTGTGGTGTTTGTCAGAGTATCAACAGCTGTGTTATTGAATTTAGGAACAAAATTAATATTGAAAGCCTTAAAAGAATCGATCAAACACCATATCTCTATCTGATAATACTTTAGTTGTGGTGACAACAAATGAATTATGTTTCGTACCTGTCTCATAATTATTTCAGAGTCGCCAATCACTTTCAAACATTCTACTTCTAGGCTAATAGCTTTCTTAATACCGATAATCAATGCTTCATATTTCGCGGTGTTATTGGTGCATTGGAATTCTAGCCTACAAAAAATTAATTTTTTGTTTTTGTGGGGTCCACGAGGATGCAACGTGCTCCAACCCCATTGTGAGTCATGGACGCATCATAATAGAACTTCAATATTTCATTGCTCAGTCTGTGTGTGTAGAGTATTTACATATAGAGTACACATTTGATGTGAAGCAGCTAGGGGGCGTGACAATAGTTCCAGTTGGGTGTCAATTGGGATGGGTGATGACTTGTCTTGGTAACAACCCATCATTGCTTCTAGAAAACACATTCCTAGTTCTTCCTAAGAAAAACTAATCATCTCATTTGAGCCTTCAAGGTCCGTGACTGTATGTTTCATGAAAGGTTCACTGTTAACTCTGATCTGATTGTTCTTTCCTTTATAGGGAAACCGCAAGTGGGACCAATCTATGGCAAAATACCCTTGGAGTTTACTTGACTAGTCTCTACTAAGCACTAGCCCATACGCTTCCGAAATGTCGACCACAATGATGTCGATGCACTGGTGTACCCTCGAGTCAAAATATAGCCTAATTAACACATTTTTCAATTCACGAATAGCGGGGATGTGGGACCTATATAGTTGAATTATCTTGGCATCTATCGTCTCAGTTGCATATTTATTTTTTTGCACACTGACCAGGGCATGACATTGGTCGATGCCCCAGAGTCGACAAGAGATTTATGCACGTTGTAGTTGAAGACTTCAAATATCAAAAGGAACTGGGCAATTGAACCTCTCGTGTTTTCATTTGTGGCATTAACAATAGCTTGGAGTTCAATCACGACTCGATATTAACTGGGAGAGTTATCTTTGGCTGAAGAGGCAACCTTGTTGGTTGTTGACGAGGTCGCAATTTTTTTACAATTAGCTCACGTTGGGTAGCTAGCTTGGCAAGCTCATAGAGTGAAATGTTGGCTTGTGTCTTCTTCATATCTTAAATGATATTCTACCACAAGATTGTGGGTGCAGTTCCTTTCGAGGATACCTTTAGGGAGAGGGTGGTTTTGGTTAAGATTCCAGAATGTATGTGTTTCCTATACCACTCACTGAGGCATCCTTTGGCCTTTGGCAAAATGAAACCTTAATAGAGGGGATGAATGGTTGACTTGTGTTTTTAGGGGCAGGATTCTTCTCGACAAAGCCCTTTCCTTTTCTTATAGGGTAGAATCCAATATTGGCCCCTTGCTCATAAGGTTGTAAGTATTTGGAGGCTTATGGGGGGAGCGTCTCCTACTTATCTTCCTAAAGGGATTTGATGTCTCCCCCGTAGATGAATTGGAATGTCAGAATAGAAGATGGAGCATCCTCATCGGGATGAGTGGCTTCTTCTTCTAGGTCATTGGACTCCTCTTCACCTTCCACTATGGCTTGATCTTCAAGAGTTGGGTCACTATAATAGTCATGTTGTGGAGCCATTGTGGGAAAGTCTTCTCGGAGTGAGACGTTTCATGGAAAGTGCATAAGTTGTCTTTTCCTAGCTCTTCCACAATGAAATTTGTATTGGAACCTTGAGATGACTTCCTGGGTGGATTATTGGTTTTTCGAAAGAAAGGTTTGGTTGATTTACTCCTCGAAAATGACTCATTAGTCTTTATTTTCAAATCAAAAACCTCATTTATCAATTATATCAGGGATTCTTCTAACCCCTTGAAATCGAAGGAATCCTTATCCTTATCGTTAAACTTTCTAGTCAAGGCTTGAGTTTTCTTTCTATTCGAGGCTTAGATTCGTCTTGGGAATCATGCTCAAGGGAACCTATGGATAGAAAATATTTCACCACCATGAAATTTGTCATGAAAATTCTCCACTAAAGAGACTTTGGCTTCACATTTGAAAAACACAGCAATGTCCCATGGGAGGGCCTTAGAATAATAGTCAATAGTACTAGAATCATCTAGAGCCACATCCATTGGAAATTTATTCAATATGGTGGTGAATTTCTAGTTGAAATATTTCACCTTTTCCTTCTTATGACACTTCACTGTGCTCAGCTCAGTTAGGAGCATGGAAGGAGTATTGTCTTCCTAAATATTATCGGGGAATGTCTTCAGGAATTCTTCCCAAGTTTTAATTGATGCCACGAGTAGTGAGCAATACCAGGTCACAAATTTATTTTTGAAAGTGTTGATGGAACATTCAGCAAGTCACATCATCATATTGTACCCTCATCATTTGTAAGGCTAGGTAAAAAATTTTTATATGATCGTTAGTCGAGGTTCCCTTTTTGGGATCAGCTTCGGGAGGTGATTTTCGAGGTGGCGAGGGATATTGTGAAGGGGGCCTCGGATAACAAAAGGGGACTGATCCATCCAAGACAAGGGTTATCACCAATTTCCTCTCAGTGGGAGAGGGAAAAGAGGATGATTGTAATTCCCCTCATAATCACTTTCTGTTCCTAGCCTCCCACTGGTGTGGGGAGGTTTTTTGCCATTACCCTGTGGAACTCTCAAATTCCTTAAGTCTCAAAATTTTCTCGTATTTATGAAATTTCCCAGGTTCCTAGGGAACCTAAAAAGCCACTCGTTATTGTAAAAATGAATGTGGTCTGAGATATTTTCTTTTTTCCCCTTCCCTAAGGGTATTTCCACATTCCCTCTCAAAGGTTGGTTGTTGGCAAGGGTATCTCCCTACGAAAATTGATTATTTCCCTATCTCCCCTTGACATGGTTAATTTTTCCCCCCTATGATTGTGCTCCTTGGACCTTCTCTTTCATATTCTAGGGGAATTTCCAAACCCTCAATCGATATCCTTTCAACAGTGTCCGCATAATCATCCAAAATCATCCCAATTAAATGGGGTACAGAATTAACCACGGCATCTTAACGTGTGTTGTGAGGCCTGGAGGTGTGCAAGTTAAGAAAGGAATTGGTGGGGGCAATGTACTTCATCCCCCTGACAAAATGATAAGTAATGGGGTGCAAGGCCTTCATCTGATCATACGTGACCTCAAAGAGAGGAGGATCTTCCCCAGCTAGGGCATATTCAAGCAGAGGGGGTTGGGAGTCTCCAAGCTAGAGATTCCAAAAAGGTCAGCCAAAAGAGGAGTAATAAGGCATTTTAGGGGTAACAAGATGGGGTTGATTGTTGGCTTGATGGGAAACATCGGTTTGAGGGTGTGTATGGGTGTCATCCATTGGCCCTCCTAACGTCGATTCCGTTGACACGCTGGAATTATCCATCAATATCAAAGGGGATCTTCCCAGTGTAGATTCCTAACTAGACTCTGCACCATTTATCTTAGGGATCATGTACAGTATGTAAGCCTGACTATCATATAGATCAGTCGAGTTTGCTTCAGATAGAGGTGGGATACCGGCTTAGTAGAATGTGTAGACATCAATAAACACAAGGAAATAATTCATGAATGTTCATAATATAAATACCATAAATAGAAGCATTAGAACTTAACAACATGAACCTTACATAAATTAATTGTTACCAAAACTTCAAATAAGATCATGCCTATGTAGATAATACGCTTAGAAACTATAAATTAGTTCATAGTAGCTAAGCATCAACAAGCATAAGTAAATGCAAATCCTACGATAGTATCATGAAAATATCAACAAAATAGTTCATAAATATAAGCATAGAGTTCTCATATCATATACCATCCATGTGTTGCAAAACAAGATTCATAGCACAGGAAGACACGCGAGGAGACTTCACATTAGAAACTCATAGGAACTTTTGATACATTGAACCCATAATATTCATGGTATCAAAGCATCAAGCATTCATCCAATCCAATAGTGGAAAACAAATATTACTCCTTTTATTTATTAGAAGAGCATTGGTTCTCTCAAAACAATATGTCCCAAAAATAAGGCCCAAGCTAAAGGTCCCTAAAAATATTCCATGACGGTGTATTTATAAAAAGAGAGTGACCATTGCTCTACCCTTGACTCTTGGTCTTCCTCATGACCTTTCAGCTACCCCTTTACTTTTTGACTTCCTTATGCTTCTTTGAATCTTCTGTTATTATCCTACTCTATTCTAATCTGCTAATTTCATAAAATAAGAAAATCATATCCTATCAAGTTGGCAATAGAGAATTCTGGGATGTCAATGTGTAACTACTCCACTAGATAAGTGCACCAAAGCTTGTACTCCAAAGTTATGTGGGATATATGTGGTTTTTATTCATCATGTATGTGTAGGCACTTGAGGGCATCCCGGATGAGAGTGTTTCTTTTGGCGTCAACCTGATTAGATATGGTCATTATCTTTGTGTACATTCTCACTGGTTCCACCACATATTGTGTGATATTCTCCTTTGTAACTTCCAGGTCTTCTAAGTTGGAAGCTTGCTTGTATGTGTCAATGAATTCCTAAACCTCTCATCAGATGTATTCCTTATTTCTTAGTTTCCCAATTTCCCTGATAGATGGGACCCTATGGTTCTCGATAACCAACTCCAAACCACTCAAAATATGCCTATGAGAAGCTGCCACCTTGTCCACATCCTTGGCCAGTTTATCTCATGATTGGATTTTGATGCGAAGATGGACTTTGGCATTTGTGTAGTGATCCAATCCTATTTTTGGATTAATATTTGTGAACCTGGGTACTTGGTGGACCACTCATGCATGTTGTCTAGGGCCACAATGACTTCCTTTAGCATAGTAGACCTTTCCATCATGTTTTCTTGGATGGTCTAGATAGGAGCTGCAGTCTGATGTAGCTTCATCATTTCTTCATCTTCATTGTTGCATTAAGTCTTTCCACTTCATCCTTGATTTCTTTCTATAGCTATTTTTCACTAGTAGACATCAAGCGAAGGGTTGCATTTTCTTGCTCTTCCTTCCTTCGATCCTCACTTGTTGTAGTGGCCTTCTTCTTGTATGCGTAAATATTTCTCTAGAGTGTCAAAATTTTCTTTCTCATCCTAGCAAAATTCAGTTCATTCATGGTTACAATGGTAGTCCTGACTGAGGTGATCATCTCAGGGTTGACCGCAGTGTCGAGAACAATTTCTTTCTCTGTGGTCACTGATAGAGGTTCTACAAGGTTCCTAGCATAGAATTTCCTTCTTTCTTGCATGATCTTGACATTTACCTGATCAAAGGTGACCTTGGGAAGATCTAGCACCTCTTCCTCTTCTTCCTCAGGAATTCCCACCTCCTTCAGAGGAAGGCATCATTTGGTGATGGGAGTGGATGGGGGAGCTTCCAACGAAGATAGCTTAACTTCCTCAGATTCTTGTTGAGCTTCATTTTCAACCTCTTCTTGTTTCTTATTTCTTTTCTCCTCCTCTTTTATGCTCTTTTCCTCCTCTGATCTCCTTTTCTCCTCCTCTAGCCATTTCTTCTCTTGTTCTTCATGGCTTTTCTTCCTCCTAAGCTCCTTAGCCTACTTGTGTATCTCTTCTTGTTCTTTCTGTTCTTGCTTCAGTTTGTTCCTCTCTTATTCCTCCTTGGCCCTTTTCTCTTCCTGTTCCTTTAACTGCTTCTCTTCCAGCTACTCTTTCCTCTCTTCTTCTTCTAGTCGCTTCCCTTTCTCAAGCTTGTCCTCTAAGTGCTAGCCACCTGAATATTAGAACCATTTGAGTACTTCTTCTCTTTTTCTCTTGAGCTCTTTCTCTTTTCTTACCAGGGTTTCATTTCTATGCTCTAGTGTTTCCTCAGCCCCCTACTTCCTAGACACTTAGGGAATTATCTAACTCTTTCTCCTTATGTTTCTTGAGCTTCCAAGTGGCCTTCTACTTCTCCTGCTTCCTATTTAGAGAAGATGACCTCTCTTGTAGGCTCACATTTTCCTGGGAGTGCTCAGTCTACTCATCGTCTGTTTCTTGTTTCTCACTTGGGTTGAACTCCCTCGTGGCATTATACCAGTTTCTAACCTCATCTTCCTAATCCTAATTGGAATGTGGATATGACCAGTTGAAATTGACCCTTTTGCGGTGAGCTTCTACAACTTTCTTGGGATTATAGGTATGATGGTTCAGGGTCATGAAATGAAATCTCTTTAATTCTTCAACCTCTACCTCCAATTCCTTGAAATTTTCCACCGTGTTGGCCCCAATAACAAGACGGAATGTAGGCCAGGGCTTCTTCTTCCCCTTCCTCAATGTTTTCGAGAAACCTTGTGTCATCTCATAGCACACTTTCTGCATGAGTACCTAGTCTATGGAAAATTGAGGAAGTGTGTGCAGGGTCTTGTAGGAGTGAAAGACTGATAAATTTCCCCTCCTAGATTGGGAACCAATGCGCTACATTTAATATGGCTTCCATGGCCCTCTTCGACATACGAGGAGGTTCTTCCTCGAAAAGCACTTGATACAATGGGGTAATAAATGACTCAGAGATAGTGTTGAGCAATCCCGTTATAGCTGAGGTTCCAAAAAATATTGTAATGCTAGTGTGTTGGCTTTGCTACAGTCGTGGTCTAGTTGTAGCTCTAGTGATCAAACTGACACCTTGCATGAACCACATCTAGTAGATATGAGGTGATATAAAATTATGATGGTTGGTCTGGCTGAGGATGTTTAGCTACAATTATAGTTGTTTCTAGAGCTAAAATCAAGTTTCTAGACCAGTTGAAGAATGTACCCCTGGTGGCGTCAAAGTACATGATAAGGGCCCATGTCCCGTGGAAAACATCACAATATTCCCTCCCATACAACTGGTTCACCATGGTGGAAGTTAACTGATAAACCTTCTCTAGTCCATCCGTTCTGTATATTTGGTCAGTTCTAACCCAAAACTTGGAGGGGTCTTGCCACCATTCTCTGTGAATCTCCTTGGTAGAGATTACAAAATTGGAGAGCCATAAGGTGTTAAAAGCCTCCTTCCCGGACAATCTGTAATATGTAGCGATATATGTAGAGGATATAATTGTGATAGGTGCACCTACGTGATCTCGTACCATCCACTGATTTGTGTCCATATTCTGTATAATCCAAATAATGGTCTTGGCACATGGTAAAATTGGGGGATGTGATGCCACTTTATGATGTCGCAAACTCTTGACATTTATATACACTAGGAAATCCTCTTGGTCTTCTCGGATCTCTTGTTTGGATAGTTTTGCGTAAACGCCAAACCATGAGATATTCATGCTTTTGTTGATATTGCAGGCAGTATCCCCATAGATGGGGGGTTATTGAGTCCTAATGAAATTCCTGCAAACTTCTTCAAGAGATCCTGCGGGAAGATTTTGCTACTAGGGGTGCCATCTCATCTTTGAAGGAGGAGATCGAGATGCACTCGAGATCAACCTTACCTAGCATGTCAAAAGAAAAATCCCACGGTGAGAGAGATGACATGAAAAATAAATCCTAGTAACAAGTACAAAATATAATTTCTAGATCCTGAGAGGAGGTTTCTTTAGGAGGTTGCAAGGTCATGGTAATCAATGGGTCACGTGGATGAGTACGCGACTTGGAAATTGGCAGGCTAAAGGTTAGTTCATTAAGGTCACAGGTCATTGAGGGTCAGAGGTCGCAACCTCTCAAAAATGAATCGGTTACGAGGTTGCTGATGAGGAGGGGTCACAGGGGTCGCCAGGTGGCGTGAGTCGCAATGATGCAATCTCTCATGGGTCACGCGGTCATCCTGTTACCCTATCACGACTTTTTCCCATGTGATTGGCTTCCTTGGGAGATTTTTAAGGGTTAATTGAGGCTTATGATGGGATCTTGTGGCCTCTCAGGAGTAGATGGCTTGGTCCTTAAGGAATGCAAGCCAATTTGGGACGAGAATGGCCATAGAAGATGCCCAGAGGGGCTCATGAAGAATAAAACTACTTGCGAAGGGTATATGATTAACATGAACTTGAAACACGAATAAAAACCCCCCTGGTCTGCAAAGTGGAGCGTGAGGGTGGAAGATGGAGACAACTTATCGAAAGAAATGATTATCGGGGTAGGCAAAGAGTCACCTACCTGGTGGGGTCACACGCCTTTTGTTGTTTTTGAGCTTCTTTGTTCTTTATGCAACCTGAGTGAGCTTCTCAAGTGATCAGGTAAGACCAATATCTATAATTTTAGTTGCACCTGTTGGGGTTAGAGGGGTCACGCTTGTTCAATTTCAAACATTTGCGACCCTTATGACCTCAAGGGGTTGCTAAGTCGCTGGGGTCGTGAGGTCACAACTATGTGACTTTGAGACTTTTGTGACCTTGCAACCTAGCAACCTTTTGGGTTTTGGGCTCACAAAATTGAATAGGTCGCATGATGCATGAGATATAGACCTTGTGACCTCGTGGCTTAGAGAGGTCGCATAGTTGCAAAGGTCGTATGAGGGAAATAAGTTGCAAATTTTCACTACAAATTTGTGACTTGACTTGATCATAATTTTTGGTTAACTTGCAAGGTCACCTTTTTTTGGCTTAGGAGGGTTAATTTGATGTGGCCTGTGACTAAGGAAATATTCAAGATTTTAAAGACTTACGGGAGTGAGGTCACAGGATGAAGGGGTTTCAAGGCTTCTGAACAAACTCGGAGAATCAATGATAGCTATGGAAATGGTATAGGAGCTTTGAAATTTTAGACATATAGAAATTTGGGAGGGGTTGTTGGAGTAGCTACGACACAGCTTTATGTTGTTTCCTTTAAATATACATATATAAGGGTTTTATACTCAAAAGAGACTATTGTTTGCATACTGTGTAAATTCTTTGTTTCCCCAGGTGACCAAAATTTTTTAATTGAAAGTTTTCTCCAAGGCTAGAAACTTATTTTATTTATTATAATTTCCTCTATGATTATCATCTAAAGCTATAATTTATATTAGCTTGTCTCCCTACTTCAAGGGACTTTTGGCCCAAATGTAATGATAATGTTTTCTTTTCTAGAGTTTTCCATTGGGGAATTTACTCCCACTGTTATGATAGGTTCTTTGATATTACAGAATTAAAATTTATAGGCATTGAATTTGAAATGAAACATAATTTGGTTTTATTTTTCTCTCATAACATCTTTCTTTATTATAAATTTGTATAATTACTCTACTTTGTTTTTAAATAATAGGAACATTATGTCCTTACTTGAAATACGTACAATACATTTTACTTATTTTCTTTCCAACAACAACTTCTATAGTCCAGAAATTTTTATAAGTTTATATATATATATGATCATGTATATATGTAGGATTAATATAGACAAGGGACCCAATGGACCCCTTTACTGGGGACTATTGTTGGTTCTTTGAGTTTTAATTTTCCCCCTGTTTAGGACTGAAGGTGCCAAACTTAAAAGCAAGGTATTTTGTCTTATAGCATACCCTTCTACCATGTACATCAGGCCCCAAACCCTACCATATTTTAAATATAACACACACACACACACACACACACACACACATATATATGTGTGTGTGTGTGTGTGTGTTAGTGTTATATTTAAAATATGGTAGGTTTTGGGGCCTGATGTACATGGTAGAGGTATACTGTAAGAAAAAATAACCTTTCTTTTAAGTCTGGATATATATATATATATATATATAAATATATTATATATATATATATATATATATATATATATATTATATAATAAGTTCTTCACTCTTCTTTATAGCTTTTAGTACAATTTCTAATATCAATACACCCATGTTCAATTATATATTTTCTTTTATAACTATGTCTAGAGCCCTTAATACTATCTTTAAATTTTATTTATTGCACTACACAGAAGAATTATTTTCAATGTTTTTCCGAGCATCCTTTACGTGCACCTATAACCAAGAAGACTTTTGTCCTAAAACATGTACATATTTTTGCTACCTACAAAACATAGTTAGCTAGTAATAACAAATTTCCAATAATGTAGATTTAAGTTTACCACAAAAACATTCTCACCCACATACATGTATTTTCTAAACTGCTAATATTTACAGTAAACATTTATTCTTCTTTTTGTAGTATAAATGTAATAGTCACATATCTATTACTTACTACTTCAATAATATGTATACTTATCTATATCCTTCCAAACAAAAGTTAAAGGCTTCCATGTTCCTCCTAGCCTTGAACCTGCTTCTCATGTGTGTTCCCCCCAAGATCCCCCCTAACTATCAGGAAACACCAGGTAGAGGTACTAAATAGTTTTCAGCTCCTTAACCCTTAGCACTGCCATGCTAATATTTCTAGGTTTAATCAATATTTCTCTCCCACTTGTAATTTGTTCCAAGGAAACTATTTTTATGTCCCATAGTTCCTTTTACAGAAACCAAAAGAGGATATTTCTCTCTAGTCATGTAAATTTATTTTTCATTTCTAACTCTATCAAAGCTTGTCTTTCCCTTTACAAAAGATGAAGATAATGACAGAGGGGGGATTTTTCTTCATTTTTTCTTTTGCCAATCTAGGTATAACTAACTTCAACCATTTTCCCTATAGTTAATGGTTAATCTATGATGTTTGCTTTAACATATTTCTTATAGGATTAATACAACACACGATTTCTTATCTAATTATTCAAAATGAAATTAATATTTACATTAGATGTCTTTTAATTTTTCTCAACACATAGATAAATAAAAGTCACATGGTAAGTTTTATAGGTGTATTACAAATGGTTAAATAAGTACACTGCTCCTAGTATAAGTGTATGCTCAACAAGTGTTGCTTTAGTTTGCTCCCATATCAAAAGTTTTAGCAAGTGATGGGGGATCAAAGTTTTATTTTGACTTTTTCAAGTGCAAGGTCATAAAACAAGTGTTTGTAGGTTCCATCATGTTGATTAACCTTATTAAATTAAAAATTAATTTAAAAATCATTTCCAAAATTATTTAATGGGGTGGGAGGGGTGGCTACTATAAAATATTGTTTCAATGTGGTTTCCCATAAGGTTTCTTTTGGTGATAGGGATAGGTCACATATATATTTTTCAAGAGAATATTTTTTGTGTTTCATTATTTTATATGAATATAGTAAATATCCAAGCATGGATGACCTAATTTGTAAGTACTAAAATCCCATCTAGGATACTAATGATGATTGATTATATTCCTGTGACATTGATAATTTTCCAACCATTTGACAATATTCCTATGACATTGAGAATTTTCCAACCATTTGACTATACTATAAGTTTTTTTCAAAGGGATTATCAATATTATATTAAATGGATTTTTCATTGCAAATATTCTTAATGGTAAAGTATGTGGATCATTAGTAGAAAAAATGATTCAATGAATGTATATTCATTCTTGACATAGAGGTTTCTACATGGGAGGCTATGGATTGACTAATAAATATTATGGAATATACTTTCATATTAAAAATTGGTTTTGAAAAAGCAAGCATGTCTAAGGTTCATTCTAATTTTAGTTGTGATATGTTGATTTATTTGGAGTTTAACCCTTGATTTGTAGTCAGTGTGAACACACTACATACCAATCGTTAAACTTTTGTTAGATTCAATAGGGTATTTACTCCTTAGCTTTATTTTCATTGTTAGATGTCATTTGGTCATGTATTTATACGTCTTCATTACAAATGATTTCAATTATTTGTTGGAGTCTACTTCCATTTCAGATCAAATTCATGGCACTATTCTCCTCTATGGTTTCATAATGGTTAACAAGCATTTTTTAGATGGTTAAATCCAAAACAATGTCCAATTATTTAAATCTTAAAAAATGTCTATTGATGGGTCCCACTTCATTTTGTATACCTTTTTTTTACCATGGTGCCATATCTAGTGCTCATAAACAATTGTTTTGTTAAAAGGTATAGATACTTCCCCACATTAAATCCCTATTATTTTGTCATATAGTCAACCTAGGGTTGTTGCAAAATATTTGGGATTCTTTTTGGAATTCGGTTTTTACCAATCAGCATGGGGAACTGGCATTTGTAGAGTCGACAAAGTGAGCTTGATATATAGCATCATAAGGACTATTGTTGGTCATATTCTTTAGGTGTACCATGCTTCTTATGTGTCTTCTTTGGTTATTGTTAATGATTTCTTTTGAGTAGCTTGAGTAGAATTTGGAAGATTATGTTTTGTCCATGTATGGTGAATATAAAGTTCCTCCCTTACGTTCCAAGGGTTATTTACACATTTACCAAGAATAAAGGAAGGTTTCATTTGATTGATGATGTCACTTAAGGAATTATTTTAGGAGAAAGTAGCTAGTGTAGTGTGGTAATGGTTCATGTTCTTTAAATATGATCTGATAATGAATGGTTTCACCATATAATATTGGTAAAATTAGGGGGAAATTCAAACTATGGCATATCATCTTGCCTCTTCATACCTTTGAGGCATATAGTTCCCTCTTCCTCAAAATCACATAGGTATGCTAAATGGTGGTTGCTAATTTAATTCATTAGTAGTTGGAAGGAAGCACGGTATGCCAACATTTAGTTTGCATCGTATTTGGAGCTAGGAAATCCCATATTTAGTTTTGCAGAATGAGTATGAAGGACATCTTTCCCTTGCCTAATTTGTAGAAATCTATTCCCAATTATTGGAAGCAGTGGTGGTCTCTTGTCATTAAATTATGGATATACAAATGATTATCTAAGAAGCTAAGTTCTATAAATTAAATATTGGAAAGCTAGGGCCTTTTTTGAAAGATTGGGGTTGGCGTTTTCGCCAATGTCAAATTGTTGAGAGATGACTATTATCCTTGGTCATAAATTCTCATTACATACCCAACTACTTAAAGGATAGATGGATTAGTAAACTACATAGTGCTTGTTTTATTAACTTTCTTGAAGTTGAGAGCTCTTGCATGGCTTAGGGAATTTTTTCCAATATCAATCTTGAAATGAGTGAGCATTTTGATTTTGTTTGTGCAAATTGTTAGTAATATTAGATACTGAAACATATGTTTTGGAAATGTCAATATGCCAAAGATAGCTTAAGAAACAATGCTTGAGGGTGAATTAATGTAGTGTTTGTTCATGACCTACTATACTTGGAAATTAATTCACTAAAATTTACCTCGCATTTGGCTTTAGAATTATTTGAGGATCGTAACTACAACTAGCCTTACTCTTTAAAAAGAAAAAAATTACATATAAACTATTTTTTTCCTTCGTAAAATTAGTTCTCTTCCTTCTATATTTCTAACTCAATGATGCTTACTATAAATTTTTGGTCCAATTAATGTTATTGATGAATAGACCTTGTCTATAGACTTATCAGAGTACTTTAATGTTATGCACTTTGCTATTTTGGAAAACCTTATATCACCACCTTCGTAAAAAAAAAAAAAAAATTCTATGAATATAAGATTCACACACACACACATACACACATATACATTCTTGCGAAGAAAAAATTGTAATTTTATTCAACCTAAAAACCAAGCAACAAAATTATATTTTGGAGATGCCCGAAAGCATTTTTTACCAGAAAAAAATTCACATAAATTTTGGGGCTATGTGTGACAATAATAAGCTAGTTTCCCTCTTTTTCCTTTATTTCTTTCCCTTTTTCCAAACTCCTTGATTGGGAGTGGTTGAATACTATTTCCAATTGGTTGGATTCCACCTTCTCAGGAACTTCTTTATCTGAATCTGAACTCTTGGATCTATGGATTCACTTTATGCCCCTACTTTCTTTGGATCTTGTCATCTTCCTAGTGTTGATTTCTTGTAGTTTGGATCACCACTAAATCATTGGCTTTTTCTGCATGTTTAGGAGGATAATTTTGCTTCTCTTCTCCCTCCTCCACTTGGGAGCCTTGTTGATTTTGTGCTTCTAGTTGTTGAAGACTCGCATGAATTTCTTCATCTTTTTCATCTAAAGAATGTGGATATGAAAATTGTCATTCCTTTGGCTTTTGCTAGCTTTTCTTTGTCCTTTTTTACACTTGAGGGCATGAGTTTTGTAGGTGGAGATCCAACAACTAAATGAAATGTTTTCAAATTGTAGCCACCGTGTCCACTTGAAATCTTGATGAGTAATATGGATGTGGTGTGGTAGGTCTTTGCTTAGGTCTATCTCTAGTCTTTGGTTAGGTTTATCTCCACACAGATGTGGGAAAACATAAAGATACCTTTGTCAATTCTTTCTTGATCCATCTTAGTATTCTCCCTAATGAATTTCCAATGCCTTCTAAAAGTTGATGGTGCTAGAAAAGAAGTGGGATATTGTGCAACCTTACCCATACCATCATCTTTGTAGCCACCATTGTTGTAGTGTCAAAATATGGAAACCATGGAGATCCATTGATGTAATATTCAGACATGAGCTAGAAGCCATTAAATGTAGATAAGAGCTCTATCTTGGAGAAAAATGAAAAGCCCACTCAACTTAGTCAACTTTACTGATAGATCTACTGCTTTCTCCATCTCCTCAACTAGGTAAGGCCCTGCTATAGTCAGATTTAGGGTTTGTGTGGCAACTTTCCCTCTCACTACGTCCTTGAAAGAACTTTGACCATTAATAGATGATGTTGTTCTTGGTGGAATACTTGATAGTGAGGCTCCACGAGGCAATCTCAAATTTATGATGATTGTAGAATTGTGAATGTCATACTCTTTCAATTTGATGACATCCACTTGTAGTGATTTCCCTCTATAAATCAAGCTTTGAGGATATCAATTTGATGACATCATCTTGTAGTGATTTCCCTCCATAAATCAAGTTTTAAATATATGTTAAAAGGCCCATATTTTCTTGAATCTTCTTCTTTAGATCTTCTCTCTAAATCAAGCTTTGAAGATATCAATTTGATGACATCCTCTTGTAGTGATTTCCCTCTATAAATAAAGCTTTAAAGATATGCTAGAAGGCCCATGTCCATGAGCAATCATAAGCATTTTTCATTCTCCATATATATCAAATATCTAAGTGACAGTTATATCAATGATAATATACTGGTATCTTTCAATTTAGACCATCTGATCAAAATGATTAATTAGTAAATGTATTGAAATTCCCAAGTCCAATAGAAGGGATGGCTATCGACGTAAATATAATTCAATATAAATAGGAACCATCTGTGAAGTTGACATCGTATCTTTCAATTTAGACTATCTAATCAAAATGATTAATTAGCAAATGTATTGAAATGCCCAAGTCCAATAGAAGGGACGGCTATCAACGTAAATATAATTCAACAAAAATAGGAGCCGTCTGTGAAGTTGACATCTCTGAGACAAGCATCAACCCGTACGAAATTTTAAACTTCACTGATAAAGCTGGCCATCAATGAAAAGGGAAACTCACATCTGGAAAGAATAATAAGAAAAACTAAGTCTCGTTTCAACTATGTTAAATTCAACGTGATTTTGACAAATATTTTGATAACTAGAACTCAAGATATAGAAGTATGAAAATCTACATGAGCATTAGACATACCAAGTAATAAATAGCTCCATGCCGTAGGCCTTGCAAAGTGAATCCATATTCATTTACTAGTACAGATAGCCCAGAGGAGTGCACCAAAATGGATTTTTCTCCAAACATATCCCTCACGTTTATCGCTCCCGCTAGAACTTCAACTTCTCTGTTATTGATGAATATAGTTATTGGGCTACTGTACATCAAGCATTGGCATGTTCTAGTAGACAAAAACTTTATTAAAAATGAGTAAATATATAAAATCATGAAAAAAATTCAAGTAGTAGAAATAGGATATGACCTTAGAAGGGCCTAACACCTGGATTTTATTACAGAGAATTAGAAGGTCTTAACATTGACTTTATTACTCGGAACTTGAATTTGATGGATTCAAGGAGAATTGAAGCTGCCAACTAATGATTTGGCTAAAAGAGTTTCAACCAACCACATTACCCACATGATTAATCCGATATAGAATCAATGACAGTATATGACTCTAAAAAGGCCTAACACCTCGACTTTATTACAGGGAATTAGAAGGGACTACCTTTAGAGTTTATTATAAGAAACTTGAATTTGATGGACCCAAAGAGAGTTGAAACTTCACGCTCATAATTGGATAAAAAAGCTTCAACCAACTATATTACCCTTCCAAAAAAAATTGAATCCAAAAACTAATAACTTAAAAAAAAACTTCAACCAACTAAACTACCCATCAAAATTTTTGAAACATGTACCTTTAGTAATGGTTACTATTACTCTGAATGCTTGCATGTAACTCCACTTATTAGTATTCACTTCTTCATTCATTTGAGCACGAATAAATTGGTGGTCCTGAAGCGTCGAAAATGAGGAGGTCAACATCGTAGAGGAGGAGGATTCACCAGTGTGGCAGAGGGAATTAGCTATGGTTGTGGCCTCTAAAGTTTTAGACTGATCTGATCTACTACTCTCTACGCCAGACCTAGACCTCTGTGCAGCCTGTTGTTGCTGCTTTTCTTTGGATCTAGACTTGCAATTCTGGAACTAGTAAAAGATATTGGCCTCTCCAACTTCTCCGAATTCTTGTAGCTGAGGGGTGATTTTCTTAATTTCATCTCATGGAGGGTTCACCTTACCAGAATTGAATATCTCTTCCAAAATCTGGACCTGTTCAAGCTTCAAATTCCATCTTGGCTTTGGATCTAGTGTGTTGCTTTCGCCATCATCCGATTGCATACATGTACATTATCATACTCATTTAATCCCTCTTATCCAGATAGTATGAATTCATTTTATATTTATAATTTTGTAAAGATAGTGATATAATTTTATATTTATAATTTTATAAAGATAGTGATATAATTTTATTGAGAAATAATGTAAAACCCTAAACATCCAAAAATCTAACCCTAGGAGATGAAGTGCCAAAATTGTGGGCCTCATTTGGGTAAATTGGTACATCAACTTCTCAGGGTCGTAACTTTGGCATACGATCTTCGTTTGTCTACCATAACACCTCATTTCAAATATCTTCAAGCGGAGGCTGAAAAAAATTGAAGAACCAATTTGGGACTTTTCTGCTCTCTCTGTTTCCCCTAAAAACATATTTTAGTCCCTCAAAACAACTCTAGAAGTTTATGACCAGAAAAATAGCCAAAAATAGTAAGTTGTGCTACAATTAAGGAAAATGAAAAGAAATAATGGTGGGGGTCCAAGTGGAATAGGGGGGTGGCCACCAATATTCACCTAGATCATTAGCCTAACCTAAATGATTGTTCCCATCAATTACCATCCATGTGTTGCAAAATAAGATTCATAGCATAGGAAGACACATGAGGGGACCGCACATTAGAAACTCATAGGAACTTTTGATCTATCGAACCCATAATATCCATGGTATCAAAGCATAAAGTATTCATCCAATCCAATAGTGGAAAACAACTATTACTCCTTTTATTTATTAGAAGAGCACTTTCTCTCTTAAAACAATATGTCCCAAAAATAAGTCCCAAGCTAAAGGTCCCTTACAATATGCCATGATAGTGTATTTATAAAAAGAGAGTCACCTTTGGTCTACCCTTGACTCCTAGTCTTCCTCATGACCTTTCAGATACCTCTTGACTTTTGGACTTCCTTATGCTTCTTTTAATCTTCTATTATTCTCCTACTCTATTCTAATTTTCTAATTTCATAAAATAAGAAAATTCTATCCTATGAAGTTGACAATAGAGAATTTTGGGATTCCCAAGTGTAACTACTCCACTAGATAAGTGCACCAAAGCTTGTAGTCTGAAGTTATGGGGGATGTCTGTGGTTTTTCTTCATCATGTATGTGTAGGCACTTGAGGGCATCCCGGATGAGAGTGTTTCTTTTGGCATTAACCTGATTAGATAGGTTCATTATGTTTGTGTACATTCTCACTCGTTCCACCACATATTGTGTGATATTCTCCTTTCTAACTTGCAGGTCTTCTAAGTTGGAAGCCTGCTTGTTTGTGGCAACAAATTCCTAAACCTCTCGTGAGATGTATTCCTTCTTCCTTAGTTTCCCAATTTCTCTGATAGATGGGACCACATGGTTCTTGATAATAAACTCCAAACCACTCAAAATATGCCTATAAGAAGCCAACACCTTGTCCACATCCTTGTCCAATTTATCTCGTGATTGGATTTTGATGCAAAGTTGGACTTTGGCATTTTGTGTAGTGATCCAGCCCTTTTTTTCAATTACTATTGGTGCACCTAAGTACTTGGTGGACCACTCATGCATGTTGTCTAGCACCAAAATGACTTCCTTTAGCATAGCAGACCTTTCCCTCGTGTTTGTTTGGATGGTCTGGATAGGAGCTATAGTATGGTGTAGCTTCGACATTTCGTCATCTTCATTGCCCCATTAAGTCTTTCCACTTCATGCTTGATTGCAATCTATAGCTATTTCACACTAGCAAACATCAAGTGAAGGATCGTATTTTCTTTCTCTTCCTCCCTTCTATCTGCATCTACTGTAGTGGCCTTCTACTCAAATACGTAAAGCTTGCTCTAGGGTTTCGAAATTTTATTTCTCATCCAAGTAAAATTTAATTCAGTCATGGTTACAATGGTAGTCCCAACTTATGCGATCATCTAAGGTTCAACCGTAGTGTCGAGAACAATTTCTTTCTCTGTGGTCATAGATAGAGGTTCTGCAGGGTTCCTAGTATAGAATTTCCTTCTTTCTTGCATGATCTTAAAATTAACCTGATCGAAGGTGACCTTGGGAAGATCTAGCACTTATTCTTCTTCTTCCTCAGGAATTCCCAACTCCTTGAGAGGAAGGTCTCCTCTAGTGATGGGAGTGGATGGGGGAACATCCAATGGAGACAACTTAACTTTCTCAAGTTCTTGTTGAGCTTCATTTTCAGCCTCTTCTCATTGCTTCTTTCTTTTCTCCTCCTCTTTTATGCTCTTTTCCTCTTCTACTCTCCTTTGCTCCTCCTCTAGCTGTTTCTTCTCTTGTTCTTCATGGTTTTGCTTCCTCCTGAGCTCCTTGGCCTACTTGTGTATCTCTTCATGTTCTTTCTGTTCTTTCTCCAGTTTGTTCCTCTCTTCTTCCTCCTTGGCCCTTTTCTCTTCCTGTTCCTTTAACTTCTTCTCTTCCAGCCGCTTCTTCCTCTCTTCTTCTTCTAGTCACTTCATTTTATCAAGCTAGTTGTTGGAGTGCTAGCCACCTGAATCTTAGGAAAATTTGAGCACTTCTTCTCTTTTCCTCTTGAGCTCTTTCCTTTTTCTTACTAGGGTTTCATTTCTCTGCTCTAGTGTTTCCTCTTCCCCACTACCTCCTTTTTTATCAGGTAATTCTTTAACTCTTTCTCCTTATGTTTCTTGAGCTTCCCAATGGACTTATACTTCTCCTTCTTCCTATTAAGAGAAGATGATCTCTCTTGTAGGCTCACACTCTCCTAGAAGTGCTCAGTCTACTTATTGTCTCTTTCTTGTTTCTCACTTGAGTTGAACTCCCTAGTGGCATTATACCAGTTTCTAACCTCATCTTCCTAATCGTGCTTGGAATGTGGATATGACCAGCTGAAATTGACCCTTTTATAGTGAGCTTCTACAACTTTCTCTGGATCGTAGTTATGATGGTTCAGGGTCACAAAATGAAATCCCTTTAATTCTTTGGCCTCTACCTCCACTTCCTTTAAATTTTCCACCGTGTAGGCCCTAATAACAAGATGGAACGTAGGCCAGGGCTTCTTCTTCCCCTTCCTCAATGTTTTAGAGAAACCCTATGTCATTTGATAGCACACCTTTCGCATGAGTACCATGTCTATGGAAAATCGAGGAAGTGCATGCAGGGTCTTGTAGGAGTAAAAGACTGATGAATTTCCCCTCTTGGATTGGGAACCAAGGCGCCACCTTGACAATGGTTTCCATGGCCCTCTTCGACATACAAGGAGGTTCTTCCCTGAAAAGCACTTGATACAATGGGGCAATAAATGACTCATAGATATTGTTGAGCAATCCCGTTATAGTTGAGGTTCCAAAAATTATCGTAATGCTAGTGTGTTGGCTTTCTTTCAATCGTGGTCCAGTTGTAGTTCTAGTGGTAAAAATGACCCCTTACACGAACTGCATCTAGAAGATATGAGGTGATATAAAATTCTGATGGTTAGTGTGGCTAAGGATGTTTGGCTACAATTATCATTGTTCTTAGAGCTGAAACTAGGCTTCTAGTCGAGTTGAATATTTTACCCCTGGTGGTGACAATGTACATGTTAGGGACCCATGTCCCGTGGAAAACATCACAATCTTCCCTCCCATACAACCAATTCACCATGGCATAAATTAACTGATAAACCTTCTTTAGTCCGTTCGTTCCATATATTTGGTCAGTTCTAACCCAGAACATGGAGGGGTCTTGCCACCATTCTCTAAGAATCTCCTTGGTAGGGATTACAAAATTAGAGAGCCATCAGGTGTTACAAGCCTCCTCCTTCTCCAACAATCTGTAATATGCAGTGATATATGTAGAGGAGATAACTACAATAGGTGCACCAGTGTGATCTCTTACCATCCATTGATTTGTGTCCATATTCTGTATGATCCAATCAATGGTCTTGGCGCATGGTAAAATTGGGGGATGTGATGCCACTTTATGATGCCTCGAACTCTTGACATTTATATACACTGGGAAATCCTCCTGGTCTTCTGGGATATCTTATTTTGATAATTTTGCGTAAACATCAAACCATGAGAGCTTGGTGCTTTTGTTGATATTACAGGAAATATCCCCATAGATGGGGGGTATTGGGTCTTAGTGAAATTCCTGTGAACTTCTTCAAGAGCTCTTGTGGGAAGATTTTTCTATTGTGGGTGACATCTCATCTTCGAAGGAGGAGATCAAAATGCACTCGAGATCAACCTTACCTAGCATGTCAAACAAATAATCGCACGGTGAGAGAGATGACATGAAAAATAAATCCTAGTAACAAGTACAAAATATAATTTCCATATTTCGAGAGGAGGTTTATTTAGGATGTCGCAAGGGTGTGGTAATCGATGGGTCGCATGGATGAGCGTGCGACTTGGAAACTAGCAGGCTAGAAGCTAGTTCATTAAGGTCGGAGGTCGTTAAGGGTTGTAGGTCGCAAGCTCGCAAACATGAATGGGTTGTAGGGTCACTGATGAGCAGCGGTCGCAGGGGCCGCAAGATGGCATGAGTCGCAAGGTTGCAAGCTCTCATGGATCGCGAGGTCATGCCCATTAGCTTATCGTGGCTTCTTCCCATGTGATTGGATTCCTTGAGTGATTTTGAAGGGTGAAACGAGGCTTAGGATGAGATCCTGGGGCCTCTTAGGAGTAGATGGCTTGGTCCTTAGGGAATGCAGGCTAATTTGGGGAGCAAACGGCCACAGAAGATGACTAGAGGGGATCATGAAGAATAAAAATACTTGCCCAGGGTTTATGGTTATCATGAAGTTGAAACATGAATTAAAGCCCCCTGGTCTAGAAAGTGGAGGGTTAGGGCAGAAGATGGAGACAACTAATTGAAAAAAATGATTATGGGGGTAGGCAAAGAGTCACATACTTGGCAGGGTCGCACATATTTTGAAGTTGTTGAGCTTCTTTGTTCTCTATGCGACCTAAGCGAGTTTCTCAAATTATTGGTCAAGGCTGATATTTATAATTTTTGTTGCACGTGTTAGTGTTGCAGGGGTCACACTTGTTCACTTTCAAACATTTGTGACCCTTATGACCTCAAGGGGTTGCTAAGTCACGAGGATCACAAGGTCACAACTATGTGACTTTGATACTTTTGTGACCTTGCAACCTAGCAACCTTTTTGGTTACGGGGTCGAAAAGTCACATAGGTTGCACAATGCATGAGATATATCCCTTGCGACCTCATGACTTAGAGAGGTCGCATAGTTGCAAAGGTCGCATGAGGGAAATAAGTCACAAATTTTCACTACAAATTTATGACTTGACTTGATCATAATTTTTAGTTAAGTTGAAAGGTCACATTTTTTTGGCTTAGGAGGGTTAATTTGATGTAGCCCGTGACTGAGGAAAACATTCAAGATCTTAAATACTTACAGGGGCGAGGTCGCGGGATGAAGGGAGTTCAAGGCTCCTGAACAAAATCAGAGAATCGACGATAGCTACAGTAATGGTATAGGAGCTTCAAAATTTTAAACATTCAGAAATTTTGGAGGGGTTGTTGCAGTATCTACAAAACAACTTTACCTTGTTTCTTTTAAATATACATATATAATGGTTTTATACTCAAAAGAGACTATTGTTTGCATACTATTTAAATTCTTTGTTTCCCCAAGGGACGAAAATTTTTAATTGAAAGTTTTCTCCAAGGTTAGAAACTTATTTTATTTATTATAATTTCCTCTATGATTATCATCTAAAGCTATAATTTATATTAGCTTGTCGACCGACTTCAAGGGATTTTAGGCTCAAATGTAATGATAATGTTTTATTTTTCAGGGTTTTCCATTGGGGAATTTACTCTCACTGTCATGATAGGTTCTCTGATGTTACTGAATTAAAATTTATAAACTTTGAATTTGAAATGAAACATAATTTGGTTTGATTTTTCTCTCATAACCTCAATTTTTTACTAGATATTTATATAATTACTTTACTTTGTTTTCAAATAATAGGAACATTATGTCCTTACTTGAAATACATACAATATATTTTACTTTTTTTATTTCCAACAACAACTTTTGTAGTTCAGAAATTTCTATAACTCTATATATATTTATCTCCATGTATATATGTAGGAATATAGACAAGGGATGCAGTGGACCCCTTTAATGGGGACTATTGTTGGTTCTTTGAGTTTTAATTTCCCCCCTCTTCAGAATTGAAGGTGCTAGACTTAAAAGGAAGGTATTTTTTCTTACAATATACCCTTCTACCCTGTACATCAGGCCCCAAACCCTACCATATTTTAAATATAACACACACACACACACACACACACACACACACGTTCACAATTTCTTCACTCTTGTTTATAGCTTTTTAAATACAATTTATAATATCAGTACAAACATGTTCAATTATATATTTTATTTTATAACTATGTTTAGAGCCCTTAATACTATCTTTAAATTTTATTTATTACACTTCACACAAGAATTATTTTCTAAGTTTTTCTGAGCATCCTTTTACTTGCACCTATAACCAAGAAGACTTTTGTCCTAAAACATGTACATATTTTTGCTACCTAAAAAACATAGTTAGCAAGTAATAACAAATTTCTAATAACGTACATTTAAGTTTACCACAAAAACATTCTCACCCACATACATGTATTTTCTAAACTGCTAATATTTACAGTAAAGCTTTATTCTTCTTTTTGTAGTATAAATGTAATAGTCACATATCTATTACTTACTGCTTCAATAATATGTATACTTATCTATATCCTTCCAAAAATAAGTTAAAGGCTTTCATGTTCCTCCTAGCCTTGAACCCACTTCTCATGTGTCTTCCCCCAAGATCCCCCCCTAACTCTGAGGAAACACAAGGTAAAAGTACTAAATAGTTTTCACCTCCTCAACCCTTAGTAGTGTCATGCAAATATTACTAGGTTTAACCAATATTTTTCTCCCAATTGTAATTTGTTTCCAAGGAAACTATTTTTATGTCCCATAGTTCCTTTTACAGAATCCACAAGAGGATATTTCTCTCTAGTCGTGTAAATTTATTTTTGGTTTGTAACTCTATCAAATCTTGTCTTTCCCTTGGCAAAAGATGAAGATAATGACAGAGGGAGGATTTTTCTTCATTTTTTCTTTTTCCCATCTATGTATAGCTAACTTCAACCATTTTCGCTATAGTTAATGGTTAATCTCTCATGTTTGCTTTAACATATTTCTTATAGGATTATTACCACACACGATTTCTTATCTGATTATTGAAAATGAAAGTAATATTTGCATTAGATGTTTCTTAATTTTTCTCAACATATGAATAAATAAAAGTCACATGGTAAGTTTTCTAGGTGTATTACAAATGGTTAGATGAGTACCCTGCTCCTAGTATAAGTGTGTGCTCAACAAGTGTTCCTTTCGTTTGCTCCCATATCAAAAGGTTTACCAAGTGATGAGGGAGCAAAGTTTTATTTTGACTTTTTCAAGTGGAAGGTCATAAAACGAGTCTGTGTAGGTTCCATCATGTTGATTCCTCTCTCCTTTAGGACCTTATTAAGTTAAGAGTTAATTTTAAAATCATTTCCAAAATTATTTGATCGGGTGGGAGGGGTGGTCCTATAAATTCTTGTTTCAATGTGGTTTCCCATAAGGTTTCTTTTGGTGATAGGGATAGGTCACATATATATTTTTCAAGAGAATATTTTTGTGTTTCATTATTTTCTATGCATAATAGTAAATACCCAAGCATGGATGACCTAATTTGTAAGTACTAAAAGGTCATCTGGGATACTAATGATGGTTGATTATATTCCTATGACATTGAGAATTTCCAACCATTTGACTATACTCCTATGACATTGAGGATTTTCCAGCGATTTGACTATAATATAAGTTTTTTTCAAAGGGATGATCAAGAATATATTAAATGGAGTTTTCATTGCAAATATGCTTAATGGTAAAGTATGTGGATCATTAGGAGAAAAAATGATTATGTGAATGTCTATTCATTCCTGACATAGAGGTTTCTGCATCAGAGGCTATGGATTGACTAATGAAGACTATGAAATATACTTTCATATTAAAGTTTGGTTTTGACAAAGAAAGCATGTCTAAGGTTCATTCTTATTTAGTTGTGATATGTTGATTTATTTGGAGTTTAACCCTTGATTTATAACGCAGGTGAACACACTACATACCAATGGTTCAACCTTTTTTAGATTCAATAGGGTATTTTCTCCTTAGCTTTATTTTCATTGTTAGATGTCATTTGGTCACACATTTATACGTCTTCATTACAAATGATTTCAATTATTTGTTGGAGTCTACTTACATTTCAGATCAAATTCATGGAATTATTCTCTTTCATGGTTTCATAATGGTTAACAACCATTTTTTAGATGGTTAAATCCGAAACAATGTCCATTTATTTAAATCTAAAAACATGTCTATTGATGTGTCCCACTTTACTTTGTATACCTTTTTTTTTCCATGTTGCCATATCTAGTGCTCATAAACAATTTTTTTGTTAAAAAGTATAGATACTTCCCCACATTGAATCCCTATTATTTTTTCATATAGTCAACCTAGGGTTGTTGCAAAATATTTGGGATTCTTTTTGGAATTGGGTTTTACCAATAACCATGGGGAATTGGCATTTGTAGAGTCGACAAACTAAGCTTGATATATAGCATCATAAGGAATATTGTTGGTGATATTGTTTAGGTGTACCATGCTTCTTATGTGTGTTGTTGTGTTATTGCTAATGATTTCTTTTGAGTAGCCTGAGTAGAATTTGGAAGACTATTTTTTGTCCATGTATGGTGAATATAAAGTTCTTCCCTTAGGTTCCAATGGTTATTTACACATTTACCAAGAACAAAGGAAGGCTTCATTTGATTGATGATGTCACTTAAGGAATTATTTTAGGAGAAAGTAGCTAGTGTAGTGTGGTAATGGTTCACATTCTGATAACACGCCCTTTTGTTGATGTGGATGTTGTGTGGATGTTGAACCACGTCATATTCACACGTAGTCAATTACAATTTTTGGGGAGGTTTAATGAGGCTTTAATGCCTCCACTGTTTACGAGGTTCTGGAGTTTCACGTCAGCTCTATGGTGTTGTGTGAAACCCTTTCCCGATCATTCACTTGCCCTGTTGGTAACCCGGTTGCTTTGTATGCTATGGGATTTGATTCCTAGTTATGGCTATGGCACTCGACCCTCCTCCATTTGCTGGCTCCATCACATTCTCCCTACTATGGGTTCACTCTAAAGGCGGTTTGAAACTGAAAAGAGTTATTTGATTTACTGTCTGTTGACTTGATCTATTTGTATATGTAGCTCGATTGTTAAATAAATGTTCTGGTTTCTCTGACAGGTTCTTGGTTTGCTTGCTCTGGCAATTATCTAGTTTCTTCCACAGGTATCCTTCTTCTCCAGTTTCAATTTTTTTTGCTACTGTATCTCTTGTTGACAATATCGCTCCTTGTGAGCAGTTGCAGATTTATATGGCTCTGTGGTCATGGCTCTCTGGTTTTTGTTGGGGCTCTCGATTTTTTCTCCTTTCTTAGCATTGTTGTTGGTTTGGGGTTTGTTCAAACCCTCTTGACACTCAGGTAACCTCAAGGCTATCAATTGTCGTTTCTTATTTATGTTATGTTTGCTTACTATTTCGTCAAGTTATGTTGCCCTAACTTACGTATTTGTTGTGCTGTGTAGGTGGCTCATGTGCGGTGTTGAGGGCTCGGACTTGGTGGCTTGCTGTGTCTCCAGTATTTGGTCTCAACCCTTGCTTGAAATGGGTAGGATATTTCCCTTAAGTTTTCCCTGTTGCCTGTTTGAGGCTCTATCTGTCAAATCAATATATACTTGTCTTCTCTGCAGGTTATGTAGGATTACATTTTTTTTTCGACGTCTTCACAACTGTACTCTGTACTCAGTATTGCAGTTCTTATCACTTTGTAGTGGTCATAGTATTTTTATCTTGCCCTGTAGTCTAGCCTCTATTTTCGTTCTTGCCTAGTCATGTTGACCGAGGGTTTCTAGCTCTCTCTTCTACAGATGAGAAGGGACTCGAAGAAACCTGGAACTATGTGTCTATTTATGGAATGTAAATGTGGAACAACAGGGAACTTGAAATGCTAATTTTCTTTGTCAATTATTTGTGTAACATTTTCATTACATATAAGTGCATGTAGATAAAAAAAATAAGTTATGTTACTGAATGTTAAAATGTTTTGGTTTGTGAGTACCTTTGGTTATGCATGATAAAATGTCGATTTCTGGGTATGCGTACAGTTCCTGTTTTTTTCCCTCGCTATTAGATGTTTATGCTAGCACAGTCTTCATGTTTGTTCTCCTTTTATAGTTTGCACTCATGCACATCTACAGAAAATGATTCATGAAACAGTCTTTTTGATTACCTAAAAATAACAATTTTTATGCTTCTGGTTTACGCTTTACAACAAACTTTTACAATCTCAATATGTTTCTATTTTTCTCTATCTAGGCAGCAACCCCATGTCTTCTAAGAAATGTCTTTTTAATAGTTCAGGTAGCCTCTTTCAGTTGATGAACTACTTGTAGTTACATTGCACAGTTACATTTCCTGTTATGTTGTCAAACTAATTTTTTTTTGTTAAACTCGCGTTCATAACTAAAAAGAAATAGAAATAAAGAAAAGAAATTTACAATGGCTGTAACAACCTTCTTGGAAAAACAAGTTAACAGTAAAATAAATCAAAGTGAAAATTCCTGTAAGGTGCTTTACGCAGTCTGTCCATCTATCACCTCACCATTGGATGCTCCTGCATCAGGCTCCCGGGGTGAATGAATCTCATGGATCCTATCCATGAGCTCTTCAATCAAATATCCGATGCGGTGAATCTGTCCAGCATCCATCCAGGTGTTTTCCTCTATTGGACAACCCTTCCACTCAACCGAGCATTGCAAGTACTCCTTCTGGCGTATCCGCTGAGCTACCTGATTGTCCAGTATTTAGTCAATCTCTAAAGGCTTGGTTGTGGGCAACTACTTGATCCATGTACCTGTCCCTTCATCTCCCTGGGTGTCCCATGTGTGACCGTTTGAATCTTCCTCTGTTTCTATAGAAACATAGGGGTATAGGTCTACGACATTGAAAATGGGCGAGATACCATTCCCAGGCGGTAATTGTAGTTCGTAGGCATTTGCTGAGAATTTTCATAAAATTCGGCAAGGCCCTATATTTTTGAATTTCAACTTGTTGTACTCTCCTTTGGGGAACCTTTCCTTTCATAGATGTGCCAGTACCAAATCTCCTACATCAAACTGCACTTCTCAGCACTTCAAATATGCCTTTTGTTTATATTTCTAACTATTGTTTTGTAACTTCGCTTTTACCTGCTCATGAAGTTCACCAATCATGTTGGCAAATTCTTCTCCATCTTCAATCCTCTGTTCCAACCAACCCAAATATCGTAATTCATGCACTCCTCGAGGGTGCATGCCATACATGATTTGGAAAGGGCTTCTGCCCATGCTCCTGTTTGGAGAATCGTTATAGGTGAACTCTACCTTGGTGAGTATGTGATCCCACTGTTGCAAATTCTCTCCAACAAGGCTACGTAGCAGATTTCCCAGACTTCAATTTACTAGTTCAGTTTGCCCATCGGTCTGTCGATGATACGCTGAACTGAAATTCAGTTTAGTGTCCAATTTCCTCCACAAAGACCACCAGAAATGACCTGTAAACTTCACGTCCCTATCTGAAAGAATAGATGTCGGAAAGCAATGTAACCTGACAATTTCTATAAGGAATAAGTGGGCTACATGCGTAGTGTTGTTGGTCCTCTTGCAAGGGATAAAATGAGTCATCTTTGTACAGCTGTCCACCACTACCATAATTGAATCATACCCTTTTTGTGTCCTTGGCAAACCCAAAACAAAATCTAAACTAATTGAATCCCAAGGTCTGTCCAGAACAGGCAATGTTGTGTATAATCCCCCATTCTGACTATGTCCCTTCACCAGTTGACACATCTTACATCTAGCCACATATCGTTGCACATCTCGTCACATCATAGGCCAATAATAAAAATGAATTACTTGGTCCAATGTATTGTCTGCACCAAAATGTCTGGCTAGACCTCCATTGTGCTTCTCCTAGATTAAATTTTCCCTCATTGAAAACTTTGGAATGCAGAACTGTCCACCCTTGAACAACAATCCTTCCTGCAAGTTAAAATCTAACCACTAGTTGCTGTCCCTCAACGGAAAATTCTAGCAAGCTTCATATGCTTCATGAAAATCTACATCTATGTCATACAAATCGTTAAGATGCTCAAAACCCAACACGTGTATTCTGCTCTCCTGCATGATCAAACTCCTTTGACTCAATGCATCTACCACCTTATTATCTTGTCCACTAATGTGCTTTAACACAAACATGAAACTTTGGAGATATTCCACCCATTTCGCATGTTTATGGTTTAATTTGTGCTGCTGCATAATATATTGCATATCAGAATTGTCCGAAAACACGATGAATTCATTTCCCAACAAATAGTGTCTCTAGTGTTTCAGTGCCTGTACTACTGCATATAATTCCTTATCATAGGACGAATATTTTTGTCTGATTTCATTCAATTTTTCACTAAAATAGGGCATCAGTTTATCCTCTTGACTTAGCACTACCCCAATGGTTGTCCTACTAGTGTCGCAATGAACTTGAAAAAGTTTGTTAAGATCCGGCAACCGTAAAATAGGTCGTTCAGTAATCTTTTTTTTCAATAGTTGAAAACTTTTTTCAACTGAATCAGTGCAATGAAATTTTTTATTGGCCTTCTTGACAGTCTCTACCATGGGTGCATAGATACCGCTAAAATCCCTTGTAAACTTCCTGTAAAAGCTTGCTAGCCCATGAAAACTTCATAATTCAAATAAACTCTTTGGGGATGGCTAGTTGACTATGGCTACAATATTTTCCGGATCCATCTTCAATTCATTTTTTGAGATCATGAACCCCAAGTAAATTAATTCCTTCTTGAAAAACGTGCATTTTTTCAAATTAAATAGCAATTTATTTTGTTGTAATTTTTCTAGGACACACCTTATGTGTTTGAAATGTTCCCCCCTCACCTTACTAAAAATAAGAATATTGTCCAAGTATACAATTACGAACTTCCCGATGTATTCTTTCAGCATTTCATTCATCAAGCACATGAACGTACTTAATGCATTACTCAATCCGAATGGCATGACCAACCACTCATGCAGGCCCTCGTTGGTCTCAAAAGTAGTCTTCCACTCATCGCCTTCTCGAATCTATATTTGATGATAACCGCTTTTCAAATCAATCTTGGAAAAGTAAGTTGCTTCACTTAAACAGTCCATGCGTGGTAAATGAAACCTGTAACTAATAGTAATCTTATTAATTGTTCGGGAGTCAGTACACATTCGCCACTCCCCTCCTTTCTTGGGAGCCAGAACTATTGGTACTGCACACAGACTTAGGCTTTCCTGAATCAGTCCCTTATCCAACAATTCCTGTACCTGTTTTCTAATCTTCTCATTTTCTTTTGGGTTCATGTGATAAGTAGATTTGTTGGGTAAGCTGGCTCCTGGTGTAAAATCGATATGGTGGCTGATATTCCATCTTGGAGGTAGCTTATCTAGCAATTTATCCGCTACTATATTGCTGAATTCATGCAACATATCTTGGATTTCTTCTGGTAAATGCTTAATTTCAGTATGAACTAACACTGGCCTTGGCCTCTGTATGACTGAAAATTTAATCTCGTCATCTCCCAACTATTGTAGGAACTCTTTCTCCCCTAGTAACAAGGCTTTCGACCCACTACTTTCTGTTGTATCTTCTTCCTTCATGGGTACCAATGTGTGTTTGACCCCATCTTTCACGAACTTATAGCAATTTGTTTTTCCATCATGAAACACCTTCCTGTCATACTGCCAAGGTCTTCCCAACAGTATATGGCATACATCCATTGACATAATGTCACACCTCACTTTATCCTTATATCAACCAATATGAAATTCCACCTCACACTGCTCGTCAACAAGCAGTTGGTGTCCTTTCTATAGCCAAGACACCCAGTATGGAGTTGGGTATTTCAATCGCTTCAGGCCCAACTTTTCCACCATCTTTGTGGCTACCAAATTTTCCATGCTTCCACTATCGATAATCAATTTACAACACTTCCCGTGCGACTTACACACAGTTCGGAAAAGAGCTTTTCGCTATGTTAGATCAGCTGATTCTTTAGCTGGCTTCAATAAAACTTTATTTAGTACCAAGGCTTTGCCTGTTTCAAGCATGTTCTCCACTTCTTGAGGTGGGGCCTCGGTCTCCTCAGGCTGAGCAACATATGTCGCCCTCTGTCCTGCTTGATCACTTTTAGGACATTCAAACGATCTGTGCCCCCATTTGTGGCACTTGTAACACTAGTAGGCAGCTCCTCTACCTCTATCATTACCTCTACCTCGCTGGTAAGGCCTGCCTCCCCTAGTGTTACCCTCTTTTTCTGTTGACCCTACTGCCTTCATCATTTTTGCTAGCAGTTCGACCTCTGCCATAGGACTGTCCCCTTCCTTGTCGGGAACCACGTCCTCTCCTCGCATTCTACCTTCTGTTAATTTTTTCTTCCACTTTTAAAGCACTTTGATATGCTTCTTATACAGATCTGGGAGAGAGAATGTTGATCTCGTCCAGTATCTCCATCCACAACCCATTCACAAACCTTGCAGTCTTCTCTGGGTTGTCCTCGACATAACCTGCTCACAACTTTACTTTATAAAACTCCTCTGTGTACTCTTTTACAGTCATTGACCTCTATTTCAGATTTTGTACCTATCTATGCACCGCAATCTGATAATCTTTAGGTAAAAATTTACCCTTCAACTTGGCCACCATCCTGTCCCACTTCATAATCGGTGGTTTGTTGGATCTTTTCCGCTCTGCTTGCACACTATCCCACCATAGTACGCCATGCCCCTTCAACTTCGTAGCTACAAACCTAATCCTCTTTTCATCATTGATCTCTTCACACTCGAATTATTTATCTAACTCGCTAATCCAATCTAGAAGAAATTCAGTAGATAGGCTTCCATCATAATTTGACGGTTCAGGTTTCGGTTTGTTGTTTGCTAACAAGACAGATTTCAATAATCTTATTTCGAGCCCTTCCTCTTCGGACCCATCTGTTGTAGCTATAATCTCTACATCATTGTCATTGCCATCATCTCGATCCCTGCGCCTTCCTGCCTCCACTATTGCTAGCCAAGCACTTAGGAAACTGATTTCTTCATGCAGTCAATCTTCGGCTGCTCTCCGAAGACCTCTTCCTCTTCCTCTTCTTCCTACCTCCATAATTAAACTTTCTTCCCTAAGGAAAGAACTGCTCTGATACCAAAAAATTGATGACACACCCTTCCACTGATGTGGACGCTACATGGCAGCTGAACCACGTGATACTCACGCGTAGTCACTTAGAGGTTTTGGGGAGGTTTAAGGAGGCTTTAATGCCTCCACCGTTCACGAGGTTCTGGAGCTTCGCGTCGGCCCTATGGTTTTGTGTGAAACCCTTTCCTGGTCATTCACTTGCCCTATTGGTAACCCAATTGCTCTGTCTGCTATGCGGTTTGATTGCTCATTGTGGCTATGGCACTCGGCCCTCCCCTGTTCATTGGCTCCATCACATTCTCCCTGCTATGGGTTCACTCTGAAGGCGGTCTAAAACTAAAAGGTGTTATTTGATTTACTGTCTGTTGGCTTGATCTATTTGTATATGTAGCTCGACTATTAAATAATTGTTCTAGTTTCTCTGACAGGTTCTTGGTTTGTTTGCTCTCGCGATTATCTAGTTTCTTCCACAGGTATCCTTCTTCTCCGGTTTCACTTTTTTATGCCACTATATCTCTTGCTGACAATGTCGCTCCTTGTAAGCAGTTGCGGATTTATATGGCTCTGTGGCTGTGGCTCTCTGGTTTTTGTTGGGGCTCTCAATTTCTGCTCCCTTCTTGGCGTTGCTTCTGGTTTGGGGTTTGTTCAAACCCTCTTGACACTCAGGTAACCTTAAGGCTATCGATTGCCATTGCTTTTTTCTGTTATGTTTGATTATTGTTTTGTCAGGTTATGCTGCCCTAAATTATGTACTCATTGTGTTATGTAGGTGGCTCATGTGCCAGTGTCGAGGGCTCGAACTTGGTGGCTTGCCGTGTCTCCAATGTTCAGTCTCAGCCCTTGTTTGAAATGGGTAGGACCGTTCCCTTAAGTTTACCCTGCTGCTTATTTGAGGCTCTGTCTGTCGAATCAATATATAGTTGTCTTCTCTGTAGGTTATGTCGAATTGTCATTTTTTTTACACGTCTTCATAACTGTACTTTGTACTCAGTCTTCTAGTTCTTATCATTTTGTAGTGGTCACAGTATTTTTATCTCGCCGTGTAGTCCGGCCTCTATTTTTGTTCTTGCTTGGTCATGTTGACCAAGGGTTTCTAGCCCTCTCTTCTACAAATGAGAAGGGACTTCAAGAAACCTGGAACTATGTGTCTATATATGGAATGTAAATATGGAACAATGGGGAACTTGAAATGCTAATTTTCTTTGTCAATTATTTGTGTAACATTTTCATTACATATAAGCGGATGTAGATAAAAAAAAAAGTTTTGTTATTGAATTTTAAAATGTTTTGGTCTATGAGTACCTTTGGTTATGCATGATAAAAAGTCAATTTCTAGGTATGCGTACAGTTCCTGTTTTCTTCCCTTGCTCTTAGATGTTTATGCTGGTACAATCTTCATGTTTGTTCTCCTTTTATAGTTTACACTCATGTACATCTATAGAAAATGATTCATGAAACAGTCTTTTTGATTACTTGAAAATAACAATGTTTATTCTTCTCGTTTACGCTTGATAGCAAACTTTTACAATCGCCATATGTTTCTATATTTCTCTATCTAGGCAGCAACCCCATGCCATCTAAGAAATGTCTTTTTAATAGTTCAGGTAGCCTCATTCATTTGAGGAACTACCTGCGGTTACATTGCATAGTTACATTTCCTGTTATGTTGTCAAACTAATTTTTTTCTTTTTAAACTCACGTTCATAACTAAAAAGAAACAGAAATAAAGAAAAGAAATTTACAATGGCTGTAACAACCTTCTTGGAAAAAAATGTTAGCAGTAAAATAAATCAAAGTGAAATTTCCTCTAAGGTGCTTTATGCAGTCTATCCATCTGTCTCCTCGCCATTGGATGCTCCTACATCATATTCTTTAAATATGATCAGAAATTGAATGGTTTCATCATATAATATTGGTAAACTTTGGGGGAAATTCAAACTATGGCATATCACCTTGTCTTCTCATCCCTTCCAGGTGTCTAGTTCCCTCTTCCTTGAAATCACATAGGTATGATAAATGGTGGTTTCTAATTTAATTCACTAGTAGTTGGAAGGAAGCATGGTATGGTAAGGTTTAGCTTGCATCCTATTTGGAGCTAGACAATCCCATATTTTAATCCCATATTTTGTTTTGCAGAATGAGTATGAAGGACATCTTTCTCTTGGCTGATTTGTAGAAATTTGTTCCCAAATATTGGAAGTAGTGGTGGTCTCTTGTCCTTAAATTATGGATCTATAAATGATTATCTAAGAAGATAAGTTGTATAAATTAAATATTGGAAAGCTATGGCCTTTTTTGAGAGATTGGAGTTGGTGTTTTGGCCAATGTCGGATTGTTGAGAGATGACTATTATCCTTGGTCATGAATTCTCATTACATGCCCAACTGCTTAAAGGATAGATGGATTAGTAAACTATATAGTGCTTGGTTTATTAACTTTCTTGAAGTTGAGAGCTTTTGCATGTCTTAGGGAATTTTTTCCAATATCAATCTTGAAACGAGCGAACGTTTTGATTTTGTTTGTACAAATTGTTAGCAATATTAGATACTAAAGCATATGTTTTGGAAATGTCAATATGCCAAATATAGCTTAAGAAACAATGTTCGAGGGTGATTTAAGGTAGTGTTTGTTCATGACCTACTATACTTGGAAACTAATTCACTAAAATTTACCTCACATTTGACTTTAGCATTATTTGAGGATCTTAACTATAACTAGGCTTACTCTTTAAAAAAGAAAAAATTACATATAAACTATTTTTTTCCTTGGGAAAATTAGTTCTCTTCCTTTTATATTTCTAACTTGATGATGCCTACATAAATTTTTGGTCCAAGCAATGTTATTGACGAATAGACCTAGTCTGACTTATGGGAGTACTTTAATGTTTTGCACTTTTCTATTTTGGAAAACCTTATATCACCAACCTTGTAAAAAAAAAAAAAAATCTATTAATATAAGATTCACACACACGTATATATATTCTTCCTAAGAAAATTTTGTAATTTTATTCAACCTGAAAACCAAGGAACAAAATTACATTTTGTAGATGCCCGAAAGCATTTTCTATGGGAAAAAAAAGTTACATAAATTTTTGGGCTATGTGTGACAATAATAAGTTAGTTTCCCTTTTTTCCTTTGTTTCTTTCAAGTTCACTTTATGCCCCCTACTTTCCTTGGATCTTGTCTTTTTCCTAGTGTTGATTTCTCAGAGTTTGGATCACTACTAAATCAATGGCTTTTTTGGCATGTTTAGGAGGATATTTTTGCTTCTCTTCTCCCTCCACTTGGGAGCCTTGTTGATTTTGTGCTTCTAGTTGTTGAAGACTCTCATCTATTTCTTCATCTTTTTCATCTGAAGAATGTGGATCTAAAAATCGTCATTCCTTTCACTTTTGCTAGCTTTTCTTTGTCCTTTTTTACACTGGAGGGCATGAGTTTTGTAGGTAAAGATCCAACAACTAAATGAAATATTTTCAAAGTCTAGCGAGTTTGTCCACTTGAAATCTTGATGAGTGAGATGGATTTGATGTGATAAGTCTTTGCTTAGGTCTATCTGCAGCCTTTGGTTAGGTTTATCTCCACACATATGTGGGAAAAAGTAAATATACCTTTGTCAATTCTTTCTTGATCTATCTTTAGTAGTCTCCCCAATGAATTTCCAATGCCTTTTAAAACTTGATGGTGCCAGAAAAGAAGTGGGAGATTGTGCAAAGTTACCCATACCATCATCTTTGTAGCCATCATTGTTGTAGCATCAAAATCTGGAAACCATGGAGATCCATTGATGTGATCTCGGCCAAAAGACATTAAATATGTAGATAAGAGCTCTATCTTGGAGAACAATGAAAAGCCCACTCAACTTAGTCAATTTTACTCATAGATCCAATGCTTTCTCCATCTCCTCAACTAGATAAGGCCCTGCTATAGTCAGATTTGGGGTTTGTGTGGCAACTTTCCCTCTCACTACATCTTTGAAAGAACATTGACCATTAACCGTTCATGTTCTAGGTGGAATACTCGATAGTGAGGCTCCACCACGCAATCTTAAATTTATGATGATTGTGGAATTGTGGTTGATGCCCTACTCTTTCAATTTGATGACATCCACTTGTAGTGATTTCCCTTTATAAATCAAGCTTTGAAAATATCAATTTGATGACATCAACTTGTAGTGATTTCCCTCTGTAAATCAAGCTTTGAAGATATGTTGGAAGGCCCATCTTTTCTTGAATCTTGTGCTTTGGATCTTCTACATCCTCATGAATACTTATTTCTCACCAAAACTTTTTACAAAGATTTGAAAATGAGCTCCCATCACCAAATCTCAGTTTAGACTATCGATTTCTTCTTCATCGGTTGGAAAAACCTCATTTCTATTAATCAAATCTCATTCACATATATAATTTCAAATTTTTTTTAGTGTGTTAAGCCATTCATAAATATGACATGCATATCCCTGGAAATTTCAAATCAATATTTTGGGAAAAAGTTAATGTATTATCTTGCTATGCTACCTTTGTCCATATATTTTTGAAAGAAAAGTGAGAACCTAATATCAAGGGATAAAGAAAAAGCATCTCGGAGATATCTACATTGAGGAGATGTGCTTCTCATATGTACAAAGCAACCTTTCATTAAAGAATGAAATGCAGCCATGTCGATGTATTAATGCAACTGGAGCGCAATGTCCATGAGCAATCATAAGCATTTTTCCTTCTCCATCAAAGCTAAGCGAAAGATATACCAAATATGTAAGTGACAGTTATATCAAATATAATTCAACAGAAGTAGGAGCCATCGGAGACGTTGACATCTCTGAGACGAGCATCCATCGTACGAAATTTTAAACTTCACTGATAAAGCTGGCCATCAATGAAAAGGGCAATTCACATCTGGAAAGAATGAAAAAAAAAACTAAGTCTCGTTTCAACTATGTTAAACTCGCCGTAATTTTAACAAATATTTTGAGAACTAGAACTGAAGATATAGCAGTATGAAATTCTGAGTGGGCATCAGACATACCAAGCAATAAATAGCTCCATGCTGCAGGCCTTGCAAAGTGAATCCATATTCATTTACTAGTACGGGCAGCCCAGAGGAGTGTACCAAAACTGCTTTTGCTCCAAACACAGCCCTCACGTTTATCGGTCCCGCTGGAACTTCAACTTCTCTGTTATTGATGAATACAGTTATTGGGCGGCTGTACATCGAGCCTTGGCCTGTTCAAGCGGACAAAACCTTTAGTAAAAATAAGTAAATATATAAAATCATGAAAAAAATGCAAGTAATAGAAACAGAATATTACCCTAGAAGGGCATAACAGCTGGATTTTATTACAGAGAATTAGAAGGGCTTAACATTGACTCTATTACTGGGAACTTGAATTTGACGGACTCAAGAAGAATTGAAGCTGCCAGTTAATGATGTGGCTAAAAGAGTTTCAACCAACTACATTACCCACATGATTAATCTGATATAGAATCAATAACAGTATCTGACTCTAAAAAGGCCTAACACTGGACTTTATTACAGGGACTACCGGGACTGCCGTTAGACAGATGAACTTGAATTTGATGGACCCAAAGAAAATTGAAACGGAGCGCTCATAATTGACCGAAAATCATCAACCAACTATATTACCCTTCCAAAAAAACTGAATCCCAAAACTAATAATTTAACAAAAAAAACCTTCAACCAACTAAACTACCCATCAACATTTTCGAAACATGTACCTTTAATAATGGTTACCATTCCTCCTAATGCTGGCATGTAACTCCACTGATTAGTATTCACTTCTTCATTCATTTGAGCACGATAAAATTGGTGGTCCTGATGCATCGAAAATGAGGAGGTTGGCATCGCTGAAGAGGAGGATTCACCAATGTCGCGGAGGGAATTAACCGTGGTTGTGGCGTCCAAAGCTTTAGACTGATCTGGTCTATTGCTCTCTGCGCCAGACCTAGACCTCTGTGCAGCATGTGGTCGTTGCTTTTGTTTGGATCTGGACTTTCGGTTCTGGAACCAGTAAAAGATATTGGCCTCCCCAACTTCTCCGAATTCTTGCAGCTGAGCGGTGATTTTCTTAATTTCATCTCGTGGAGGGTTCACCTTGACGGAATTGAATATCTCTTCCAAAATCTGGACCTGCTCAGGCTTCGGATTCCATCTCGGCTTTGGATCTGGTGTGCTGCTCTCGTCATCATGCGATCGCATACCTGTGCATTATCATATCCGTTTAAACCATCTTATCCGGATAGTATAAATTTATTTTATATTTAAAATTTTATAAAGATAGCGATATATTTTTTTTCAAGAAGAAAAAACACACCGTGTATTAATGAAAACAGGTGATGGTTACAGAGCATCGTTTAGAAACCCCAAGTGAGAGACAGTGAGACGTTGGATCTCAGAATACATGAAGAAATTACAATCACTATCAGAAGATGTCCAAAGCATAAAAAAAAGGTTAAAAATCTACATTAGTGTGAGAGAAAGAGACTGTTAGACATCCAAAGCAGGAGGAACAAAAACCTGCTCTACTACCAGAGGAAGACACTATCAATATCAAATATCAGAACCCATCCTCTTGAGGGAGCCCCATCAAACAAAAGAGCCCAACACAAAAAATCTGAAGAGGAACTAGAAAGCAATCTGTCCTGATAGAATGAAGAGAGTTCCTAAAATTTTATCGAGGCGATGCAGAGACACCGTTTTTTGACAAAATATCAGCCTCCTTGTCGTGTTCACAATAAATGTGTGAGGAGGAGACTTGTAGGAAAGAAAGAAATAGATTCCTGATCCTTTGTTGCCAAGAGAGAGTGTTCGGAGCCTGGAGATTGTAATAGCGGTTGGGCCAGTTGATAATGATTTTAGAGTCTCTATGGATGGAAATGTTATTTAGTCCAAGCAAGGAAGCACACTAAAGAGAGCCCCATAAGGCCTGTAGCTTGGCCCTAGTGTTCAAGTCCATTCATTTGAACCAAGAGAATATGAAGTGGTGATTAGAATCCATAAATATAATCATTCTCCAACCACAAGAGCCAAAGGAACAGGCTCCATCAAAGAAGCCAATGGGAAAGGAAGACCAAGATCCAAGGAAGAGTGGTAGGGGCGAGGAGAGGGCGAGAAAGGCTCATGTAAAAATTCTTTGAAAAAGGCCGCAATTGAAGAGTTGGTTCTGCAAAAAGAAGGCTAGGAGAAGTCAAATATTAGAGCAAGGCTCGGAGGAGTCAAATATTAGAGCATTAAGGGTGCTCGAGATACCCCACAGGAGGAAAGAGGGAAAGGTCCTGATGGATGTGTATAGGGAAAACCAATGTTGGAGGCAACCAGGGATGTGATTCCAGAAAGTAATAGTAGGTGAATCAAGGAGACAAAGCACTTCTAGCCACACCGCTCTGAAGGAAGGACAATGAAGGAAACGGTGTGAGGCATCCTCACCAAAATCCTTGCAAAGGCAGCATTGTCCTAGGCCCTAGAACCCCCTTTTGGACAGATTGTCCCAAGTCAAAATTTGATTGTGGGCCACCAACCATAAGAAACATTTGAGTTTTAAGGGCACTTGCTAACGCCAAGATCTCGGGAGCCATGGAAAGGTTAGCATCGAATCTGGTTGAGGGGAGATGATTTGATAGGCTTGTTTAACTTTTATTTGCCCATTGAGGAAGCCTCCCTTCGAAGTAAGTTTGTCCTCCATTTATGAAAGCGAGATCCCTTAGAGTTGTAGATTATGAATATATGTAGACCATTTTGAAGATAGATGAGCTGGGATATTCAAAGAGTGTGCATCTAGCCAAAGGGTAGTGAAGAAACCTACTTCCAAAATGAGTGTCTTTGAGGACTTGAATATTCACACCATGAAGAAAGGAAATTAGAGGAAAAGAGAGGGAGTGAGACCATTCATATGAGATAGGATATCAAGGGCAATTTTAGCAATAGCTCCATTTCCAATGTTCCAAGATAAATTAGCTAGGAACCAGTGTTTTCAAAGGAGAAAACTTCTCCAAGTTTGTGAGATCTTCCTCTGCACAGGAGCTCCATCTTGTATATATCATGCTAGGTTCTTATTAAGGAGGTATTTTCATTTAATAATCCTTCCCCATAGACCTTTGCCATTTACAACCCTACTAAGATTAAGAAGAAGAGATAGATTGAAAATTTCCATGTTTTTGATGCCCCAACCACTGAGCTCGACCAGTCTAGACAACAAATCCATCTTGGAAAGATGAAATTTCCTTCAAACTCCCCAAAGGAATCGAGAAAAAATGCTTGCTATTGATCTTGTGAATGACTCCCTTAAAATTTTTATATATGTGCATCCAATACACTGATGTGCTCTGTAAAACAGATTGTATGAGGATGAGCCTTCCACCCAAAGAGATCCATTTGTGAGATCAAGAAAAGATGCGCCTTTCTAGCTTGTCAATAAGCCAGGACTAGCTATTGTTCCTGTTTCTCGTCGGTTTCAGGGCGAAGCCCACGTACTTGAAACCCCCTTCTAAGGGGATGGAATGGACTCCAAATATCATTGCAATTTCCAACAATCTTTCCCTTTCCTGATCTAGCGATGTTTGATTTTCCTATGGACAGGAAGTCGTTTGCAAACACTAAATGAGAAATTGTAATGTTTGTGGAGATGTAGCATCCAGAGAATCTGCCATTTGTCCTAGCTACAAGAATTCTTTTTCTCAACCCATCAAAGACCAAAAGGAAGAGAAGAGGGGATAGGGCATAGTTGCTGTCAGACCAGGAGGTAACTCCTCAAATCAATTCATATTATTCATTCAGGTTGTTCATTATTATATACAATAGGGAGTGATTGTTCAGTTCATCTCCGAGTGACACTCCATCTTTTCTATTATCTATTCACATTAATTATAGTTGTTCAACCAATCCCTATGATTAGGTGTCAACATTTCCCCCATTAATCTGAAGGGATGTTGGTGAGTCCAAGCATCATTCTGAATCTTTCAAGTGTTTCTCTTCTAAGCAATTTGGTGAAGATGTCTGCAATTTTCTCATTAGGCGGAGATGGATTGTTTTGGCCTCAACATGATGTCGAATCAGATGATATTTAGTATTGATGTGCTTCGTTCGATCATGGAACTTTGGGTTCTTGGCCGACTTTATTGCCGAGGTATTGTCAATCATGAGTCGAGTCAATCGTACTTGTTTTACCTGCAAATCTTCAAGAATTTTCCTGAACCACATAATTTCTTTTGTTGCGTGAGCTACTGCCACATATTCTACCTCTGTTGTGGAATTTGCTAGAACTCATTGTTTGCGTGATCTCTGAGAGACAGCTCGTGATCCAAGACTCATAGCATAACCAGAAGTAGATACCCCAGTTTCTTTGTCTCCATCGAAGTCTAAATTAGAGTATCTAATCAAGCTAAAGTCACCCACCTGTGTATATTTGATTGCAAAGTCTTGAGTTCCCTTCAAGTACTTTAGAACTCTTTTTGTAGCAGACCAATGTCCCTCACAAGGCTTTTGCATAAACCTGGAGATGATTCCAACATCAAACGAAATGTCTGGTCTGGTAGTAGTTAGGTAGTTGAGACTAAGTTCCTACAAGTTGTCTATACTTTGTTGCATCCTCAAATTATTTTCCTTCAATGGATGTGAGCTTTAATTTTTGTTCCATTGGAGTAGTTAGAGGATTGCATTCAAACATGCCAAACCTGTTCAACAGATCTCCAATGTGTTTCTTTTGAGAAAGGAATATGGACTTCAGATGTTGAGTTACTTCAATACCAAGATAGTAATGAACATAGCCTAAATTAGTCATTTCAAAACCTTTCCTCAATTCCTTCTTTATGGATATAATGTAGCTTTCATTATTCCTTGTCATCAAAAGATCATCTACATATGTACCACAAGATATACAATTGTTTTGCCAACCTTCATGACAAACAAGTTGCATCATCAAGATCATAATGTTTGAAATTGAGTTTCAGAAGATGCTCAGTTATTTTTTCATACGAGGTTCGTGGCGCTTGTTTGAATCCATACAAGGATTTCACAAGATTGCATACTTTATGCTCATGTCCTTTCACAACAAATCCTTTAGGTTGGGACATAAAAACATTATCTTTTAGATCTCCATTCAAGAAAGCAGTTTTTACATCCATTTGATGGACTTTTCAACCGTTCTGAGTGGCTAGGGCAAAGAATGTCGAGATGGTAACCCATTTTGTTGTGGGGGCAAAAGTTTCCTCATAATCAACCCCTTCCTTCTATGAAAACCTTTTGCCACAAGCCTAGCTTTGTGCTTGTCAAGTGAGCCATCAACTTTATACTTGTTCTTGTAGACCCACTTGCAGCCAATTGGTTTGGTTCCGAATGGAGGATCAATGAGCTTCCAAGTGTCATTCTTTATCACGGCATCATATTACTTTTGCATCACTTATTTCCATTCATCATGAGAAGCAACTTCTTTGGAGGAGTTTGGTTCAAAATATGTAGACATTCAATTCACAATCATAAGAAACATCCATATCAACACGTGAATCAGAGTCACCTACATCACCTCCATTTTGTCTGTTTGAATTTCTAGTTCGTGCCTTTCCAACCTCATCAGTATGAACACTTTCAAGTGTCTTTGTCAGCCACTTTGGGGGACCTTTCTCAGATGGTCCAAGGTGCTACGTTGATTGAGTTGGGGCTAAATCATGATTGAGTCTCCCAATTGTGTTAATCACATCACTCAAATTATCATCCATTGTTGGAGTTTCATGCAAGGGAGAGAGTGCTTTAGAAGAAGATTCCACAGGTTGATCTAGTATAGGAATCCCCCCTTCAAGATGTGGAATCTGATTATCAAATTCTTGAAATGATTCTACATTTGCAAATCTATCTAAGCGATCAAGTTGTCGCTCAACAACATTGTCAGTTTTGGATGATTCAAGAAATATTACATCTCTAGATACAAAAAAAAAATTATTGACTTCATCATAGAGACGGTATGCTTTGGAGGTGTTGAATACCCCAAGAAGATACACTTATGACTACTTGCACCAAGTTTGTTTCTATGTACCTTTGGTATCAAGGCATAACATGTGGAACCAAATACCCTGAGATGCTTTACTGAAGGAATGTGCCCATACCACATTTCATAAAGAGTCTTGTTTCTAATAGCATTAGATGGAAATATATTCTTTACATATACAACACATAGAACTACATCAGCGCAAAACATCAATTTTACATTTTTGAAAAACAACATGGAACGTACCATATTTAAGATTGTCCTATTGATTCTTTCAGCTACTCCATTCTGTTGGGGATTATAAGGCACAATTGTTTGATGTTTGATCCCATGTTGGTGAGATAGTTTTCAAATTCATTTGAAGTGTATTATTTTCCATTATCAGTGTGAATAGAGCCAATATGAGATTGTGCATCATTTTCAATCCATGTATGAAAGTTCTTGAATGTTTGAAAAACATCATATTTGTTCTTCAATATATAAACCCAACACATTTTGGTGTAGTCATCAATACATGTCATCATATATTTATTTCCATTTGTAGAAGGAACAGGCATTGGACCACATAAATCTGAATGAATGAGTTCCATTTTTCTATGTGCTCTTGAATGTGAATCATGAAAAGGCTGTTTGCTATGCTTTCCTAGAATGCAAGCATCACATTGCTTAAGTTTCCTAGGAATCGTAGGCAAACGAGTAACACCATTTTTCTTCAACAAGCGGAGGTTGTCATAGTTCAAGTGTCCAAATCTAGCATGCCATGATAAACTTGACGGAAATGTACCTTCTTCATAATGAGAATTGCATGAGAAATTGTGTGCACGAGCAAAGGTACCCTATAGCTTAAGAATCCTTTCTTCTTCTATGCCCATCATGACAAGTGAGTGGTCTAATTCTTTTCTCACCTCAAGATTTCCATCAAACATATGAATGGCATGTCCTTGCTGGCAGATGTGGACTAAGGACAACAAGTTTCTCCTCAACTGTGGAAGATATAAAACATGATGGAGAAGAAAGTCTGGAAGACCACGCAATTTCAGCTTGATTGTGCCAAGCTCTGATGGGTTGAGTTTTGATTTGTCTGCAAAGTATACTACTCCATCAACATTTTTAGTAAAGTCTTCAAAAAAATCTCTTCTAAAATTCATGTGGCAAGTTTCTCCCGAATCAAGCAACCAATCATTTTTCCAAGAAGTAAGTGGAGCATTAAATAAGCCTTCATTTACTCCAATATTACAGTGTGCCACAACATAGTGAGTGGATTCAGGTGATTTACCTTTGTCTTTGTCATTAGTTTTACCTTTGGGTTGATTTCTTTCCTGCTCAATTCTTTCCCAAGGCAACTTGCATGTGGATGCATCATGTGATCCATCTATCTTGTAGTATATGCAATGTAAATCTGACTTTTCTCCTTAAGAGTGTCTGCCCCCCCTGCCTTTGAAATTTCTTCCTCTTCCTCTTCGACCACCTCTCCCTCTGGAAGAATCTTGAGCAAGATTCTTTTCTCTATGAGCAAGGCACATAACCTCTTCAGAAGACTCACGAGTCGTTTTCTTCCCAAAAGCTTTCTCTCTTTCAACAATTTTTTTCACAAGGGAATCAAAGGTAATATCTTTGAGGTTTCCATTTGCTTGCAACAACTCAAGATAATTTGACTAAGTGGGATAAAGTGCCTTGAGAAAAGTTATCAGAGGAATATCTAGTTCAACATTAGTGACTTTGATATCATGCATTATAGATTTTACTTCTCATGCAAGAGCAAGAGGATCATTATTTTTTAATTCAACGGTGAAGAGTTTAATCATGAGTTGAAGAACTTCAAGTGTAGAGTGTGAGTCATAGAGTTCCTTCAGTTTTTGTAAGGCTTTGAAAGCATTTGAAAATGGAAAAATATGGCGCTTAACCTCTTCATTTACTAATGCTTCAATCAATGCATAGGCCTTTCTATTCTTATTTTCCCAAATGGCGAACTCCTTGCCTGAGGTAGGTTGTTCTGGCTCTTTGTCTCGGTCTCCAACACACACTCCTTTCCAAAACTCATTGAAAATGAGGGTGTTTTTTATCTTCCGAGACCACTCAGGATAGTTCTCCTTGCCAGTGAGAACTACTCCCACAATAGATATGATTGAATGCATTGTAAAATCTTTGTACTGTGGGAAAAAATACTTCAACTGCAAAATTTTTCTCCTAAAACAAATCTGATTTTGATATATGAAAATAGAGATATTATGTGGTGAAGGCGGTATTTGGGGAACATGTTATACCATGTCAGACAATATTATTATGAAGCACAAGTGCTATGGGAGGAGGTAACTAGCGAAACGCAGTTGAAAAAAGTGGTATCCCATGGTGGTATTAGAAGGAGGTAACCATATATCATTCAACGTATGCAAAGGAGCCAAGGTATGGTGATGGTGGTATAGGAGTGGGAGGGAGAAATCGATGGTATGGTAACCAGTGGTATAAGTGGAGGAGGGGTCGCATTGTGGAGAGGCTGGATTATATATTTTATGCAACACGCAGGGTTCAGGCCTGGGATCTGTTATCAGGGCTATTATAACGAGGACTGGGAGGCATATGGTATGATTGTTGCAGGTGTTTTGTCAACCAAAGGGGTGGAGATATATAACAGGGTTTAACTGTGTAGAGGTATGAAGGTCATGGTCGAGGTGTATACCAATTGAATGGTATGGAGAGCGAATGGAGAGACCGAGGTGTATTATGCAATCTTAATACATGATTACAACTCACAATGTGCAATTATTGGCACTCATAGCGTATGGAACTCACAGCGAAAGGGTATATACCACTGCATAATACAATCACGATATACATAAAACTCAATGTTTAACTCTACTCGGTGCCTGAAAATAATAGTGTTCTAACATAATACCATTCACGGAGGAAGAAATCCAAGTCACCACAGCACCTCCAAGAAGGAATACCATACACCACAACACCTTTAGCTTTAATGCACCATTCGATGCAACAACTAGCTCTAATGCAATGAATCGACTCCTTCAATAGTAAGATTACTATTGAATGCGGCATGGAGTAACACACTTCAACGAATGTATTAAACAATGAATGAGATTTTGTAGGGATTTGACAGAGATGTCGGCTTGCAAAAGATGCATAACATAGGCAGAATAGGCAGAAGGGAGTTACAAAGCAGAGGGAAGCCAAAAATGGCGTTGGATCTGATACCATGTCAGACGAGGAGGTAACTCCTCAAATCAATTCATATTATTCATTCAAGTTGTTCATTATTATATACAAGAGGGAGTGATTGTTCAGTTCACCTCCTGGTGACTCTCCATCTTTTCTAATATTTATTTACATTAATTACAGTTGTTCACCCAATTCCTATGATTAGGTGTCAATAGTTGCAATTATGATAAATGGCAGTCTCATATAGATAGCGATATATATCTTTTATAGTTATAATGTGCACTAGAGGTTATATCTTTTATGATTATAATGTGTAGTAGAGGTTAATTTTAGAGTAACATTTTAGATTTAAAGGGTAGTATAATTTTAAGCCGATTTAAGTTTAAATTGTTTTATTTATTTAATTTGAATAATTTGAATAAATTGTATTTCTAGTTTAGATTTATTTTAATTGTATAATTATAATCTACTAAATCTCTTAGTGAAATTTCTCAAAAACATTGGTAATCTAACCTAATTTTTACCCTCTTTAAATTAGACTTATATTCCACTGAATAATATTTAAGATCAATTACCATGTATCAGTCAATCATTTTTATGATTATGTTATTTTTTTTATAAAATTACTTTTACTTTATTAAATAAAAATATTCTACTTACAATCAAATTACTTTTAAATTTTAATTTATCTATCTGAGGCAAAATACAGAAAAATGGAAGATATCCACTTAACAAACAAAAACAACCCCCCACCCAAAAAAACCTTTTAAATTATAAAAATATAAATTATTGTAATTAATTGAAAAAATATAAACATTTTTAGTTTAAGTTGTAATATATATTATTAAGCTTTTTTAAATTATAATTTGTGTTTATTGGTCTAAACTTTTTAAAATCACAAATATAAACTCCAAACTCAGCATAGTTAAACAAACCCTAATTTATAATTTAGACATGATGTTCGCGGAAGCGTTGCATTCCTGTATTGTTCAGCTGTGAACGGTCTTGGCTTAATTTGGAAAATATGTAATCGATTGGATTCCTGTATTGTCTGGCTTAACAAACCGCATTTGCTTAGTTTTCAAAATATGTAATTTACAATGGTTAATGTTCATTATTTTGGTTATATTTTTTTTAAATGATCAAATTTTAAAAGGATTATAATATTTTGTAG
>APFE031370649.1:75673-90656 GCA_000404065.3 Pinus taeda
GTATATAAAAATATTTATATACATATAATTTATTTCCATTAGAAAATTTCCTATATATGATGAACAAAATTCTATACAAAAAGTTTGTACTAAAATCATGATGAACAAAATTCTATACAAAAAGTTTGTACTAAAATCTGATGTGGAAAATGTTGATTGTTAATTTAAATAATTCCTTTAAAAAAATTAACCTCTCTCATATCTAATGCATAATATCTTATATTTCTGGGAGTTGTCACTAATATCTACACTATTCACTATTTTAAGTGATAAAGCTTTCACTAGGCTTTAAATTTCATCCATGGTAGATTAAACTTCATCAATGGTAGATAATACCTTGAGGGGTTCAATGAATTTAAATTTTTTTAAAAGCTATATGTTACTTCTTTTAAATGACCAATAACACCATTCAATTTCAGTAAAGTTAACAATGTTTCTAAAAGTTACGTTTCAAAATTTTCCTATTTCATCAATGGTGGATGATACCATCGGAGGTAAATGAAAAGAGAGAATGTTTTAAGTTTTACTGCGCATTTTTCTTGTTTTGCCCATGGCGAAATAAACCTTTTGCATTTCCATTAAACCTTTCGCATTTTTTACTTTTGCTTCTATGTAATTTACTGATTTAATGGTGGTGTGATAATTAAATATATTTATATTATTATTACATTAATATAATTATATGAATATAAATTAATTTTTGGTTCAATGGATAATATCACAAAACTAAGTTGTTTTTGTTGTTAACGTGGCAACACTTATATGATGACACATGGATTTATGTGAGGCATCATATGCACATAGTATTCATAATAATGTTCATATCATATAAAGGGTGAAAAAATTAAACTACTCTTCATAATAATGCTCATATCATACACAAGGGTGAAAAAAGTCAAACTACCATATCTCAATGATATAAACTCTATTTTTTATAAAGATTATATCATTGGAAAACTCCCAACAAGTAATATGTGATTTAAATATTAGAAAAGTGTTTTGCGCTGAAGAAGAAAAGATTTATATCATTAGAAAACTCCCAACAAGTAATATGTGATTTAAATATTAGAAAAGTGTTTTGATTTGAAGAAGAAAAGATTAAATTTGGTAACTCTTATCTTTATAGATTGTTACATTCTAAAAATGATTCTTTAAAAAAGTTGCATGTAGACTTAAATGGTGGAATGGCTAAGCGAATATCTTTTAGTATGGGTTCAAATTCTTCATAATTTTATGGGTAGAGGATGTATTTTCTAAAGCAAAAAATTCCTTGTTTATATTATGAAGCTAATTTATCTTTTATAAGATATTGAATACTCTGAGATGGCTATGATACTAATGGATATAGAATCTAGAAAAAAATTGAAAAAGAAGTTGGTTAGATGAAGAGGTGAAGATTGTTAATCATTTGTTTCAATTATGAAGGTGTACTCCTCATATGTGATCGAAATCACAACTTTGTTGATTGAGTCGTGGATTACAAATACACTATGTTAAGGGATGTATGCTCTCATACGAAGGAACCTCTAAAATGAGTGGAACTACAAGAATCCTCTAAAAAAAGTAAACAAGTTCAATTTATAAATAATAAGAGGAAATTGTAAGGTTCCTCAAATAGGATACTAGAACCAACAAAGTAGCATTGGTCTTCGTTATCCATAAGAAATAGAGCCTTTAAAGCATCAGTGACAACGAGGATAAAAAACCTCTCATGTGTAATTACTGAAAATTACCTCCTCCATTTAAAAGGAAGTATTTTGAAATTTTGGTTTATAGGACATTAGGATAAGAGGATGTCATAGGCCATTTTGTCACATCTGATCAATAGGCCTCCTAATGTTATCAATCAATGTCCTATTCCCCTTTTTCATCATCATTGCACAAATCCCTAAGCATGACTCTCGATAATCCCGGATTTTCTCCCTGAAAGCACCTTGTTTCAGTCATTTTAAGGACCAACACACCTTGTATAACTAAGAAAATGCGTTGCAGTGCAGTCTCTCCTTCTCTTAGGGTGGTATGCAGTGCACCTTGCATAACTATGGGGGTGCGTTGATTCTAGAAATTCAAGGAAAAATAATAAAAAAAATCTGAAGCTTCCTCTTCTAGAAGCTTCTAGAGGTTGTTTCAACCATTTACCTTGGATAAACATTTGAATCCTATCTGATTCCACCTTGGGGAAATCACCATCCTATCCCTTTAGCTCATCCTCCCATCACTTTTGGATCTCAAGCCTAGACTAGTAAATGGATAAGAATTCATGAACTACCTCTTCTCCCTACATATTTACCTCATTCCACAAGCACCTCGTTAATTTTTGGGGGTTGGCTTTTGGAGAGTGATTATGCCCTTATGTTGTTGTACTGAGTGGTCATAGTCTCATGCATTTAGGTTGATTAGAGGTGCATATTGTGATAAGGAAAGGAAAAGTCAACAAATTGGAGGATTTCTTCTACAAGATCAACTGCTACTTATGCTTGTAGTCTCCTTCCATTTATAGTAATGCAAAGAATTCATTGTTTTCCTATATGTGATGTTATTATTTCACTTATCTCAATACCATGTTGATTTATTGAATGAAGTGCTTAGATGATACTACATAGATCTAGTAGTTTCTTGGCTTGTGTTATCTGACTGTGCAGGTTCTAATTTTCGCATTCAGAGCTGGAATTGTTGCTTCCAACCTAAAGAAGGAGCGAAGTGTGTGAAGGATTGTAGGTAGGCCTCACTCCATCATCTATTTATTTTAAGGAAAAGCATTGTGTTCCTTGTCTCTCTATTGTTCTAGGTTAGCCATCGACCTAGGGGAGATACTTTTGTCTGCAATCGTAAATCCCATATAACAGAGGAAACAACAAAACGATTTGTCTTTGTAAGTGAATTTCTTCATGGCCTATCAAGCATTAACAAAAACATGTCCCCGTGCTTCATCCTTCTACTTGTCACTAAAAATTCCTTCATATTAGAAACGTAGTTGGGGACTCCCTATAAACCTAATCTATAATCTAAGATTAGGGATTCTGTGAGACAAAATTGAACTAGAACCCTTAAAATATAACTTTTAAACTAGAAGCAAAGGTATCCTACGATTTTAGGGCAAGGTGGTAACGTGTTTAGTTTTCCTGAAAGGAAAAAATTAGACACAAAAATAGAGAGCAATAAACTCCTCTGTCCATAGTATAAAAACAAAAATCATTGGAGATTAGATGCAAGAAAAAATTACATTAGTATAAGGCTCTTAGAGTGTCTTCTCACTATGATGGAATTAATGATCTTCCAAGCCCCTCGGTTTTCGAGGAATGATCAATCCTTCAAAGAAACTAGACATTGGTAGGATTATGAATAAATTCAAACCCAATGTTAATTTCCTTCAAGGAAAAATGATAAAGGGACAAATTTTCATAGTTTTCATTAATTCTATGAGAGATTAAGTGGGTATATAACTTGAAAAAATGAGTCTTTGTATGCCATTCATATTCCTTGGGTCTCTCCTACAATCCTAAGAGTAGTCTTATTCTCATTTAATATGGGAAAATAAAATCTTATCCTATACATTTATGGTCCTTACTTTGAAAGATTAGAGTACTAAGAAAAATTGTTCAATATGGATTGTCTTTAGAATTTCCTCATGGTGTGAACTTTACATTAGATCTTTCGCAAATTTGGATCCTTTCTTCTCACAATGGTTACCTTTGAATATTTTATAAGAAATATGGAACCCATGGGTTGCTTGGACATAAAATGAAAAAAACTAATTATGATGGAAATATAGAGTAACCAACAGGATTGACTAGTTCTAATATTAGAAGGGTTCTTAGACATAGTTATTTGAGTTAGAAAAATGATACTCATTATCTAGGGACTCAAATCACAATACTATTGTGTTAGAAGTGGCCCCTAAAAATGAAAAACAATCCACTTCCTTCAAGATAAACCTTGAGTGGTTAAAAGTGGAAGAGTGTTAAAAATATCAAGGGTGTTTGGAAACCTTTTGATGAAAATCAAAGAGAGTCTAGCCCACTTCAACTTCAAGAGAATGTAAATGAGGAAAATAATATATTATCTCAATAGAAAAAGGGAGAAACCAAAAATATGATAAGCTCTTTGATGAAGTGAAAAATAATTTGCAACCTTGTATAAAATTAAGGGTTGAGATACTTAACCAAGACCCAAAAATTATAAGCACGTAAATTGCAGAGAAAAAGTTGATTATCTTATTGGAGGAAGAGAAGGAATGGAAGACCAATGGGAGGGTCATTTTGATTCATGAAATTGATGAAAATTATAATTTATTTCACGAGTATGCATACGTCAAGGAAATATAAACCCTATTTTGAACATTAATAGTGGAAACAATAGGTCAGAAACGTTGGAAAATTAGAAAGGTAGAAATATTTCCTTACATTGAGAATTACTTATGATATTCTTATGTTCTTATTGAGTTTATTATGTTCTTATTTTATCTTTTTTCATCAAGAAATTATTAAAAAACAAAACATGAAGATTAGGGACGCCAGATGTAGGTAGACAACTAGGGAAAAACCCCTACATAGGGTAAATCCTTGTCAAGAACTCTTCCTTGAGTAGATTCATATGACAGTGAAACAACCAAGACCTTAGACCAATAAACCTTACTCCTCCACCAAGTCAACCTTTTTATATGATGCAACAAAATTCAATATTCTCTTATTGTTCACCAACTTCAACCCAACAACATCCCAAAAATTCCGATCCTAGTTACTGCAACTACTGCAGAAATTTCAGCCTCCCAACTTACTGCAAAATTGCGGTCTTCCAACAGAAATCCAACACTTGGCACATGTGAGATAATAGAGAGATAAATTTACTTCCTCAGCAAGATAATGACCTTATTCTCCTTCTCTATCCACTTCTTTCTTCTTCCTTCGAATTCATACACTTTATTGCAACCAACTACTACAAATCAAACTTGCTTGAGTGCGTGTGAAAAATGATGTCGAGTTCCTCCAATATATAGGCTTATTTTGAGGTCTAATTACCCTGTTTGATGATGACTTGTCTTCCTTGAGGAAGACTTGGAGGACGAGGCCTAAATGACCTATTTTACAATAAAATAATTTTCTTTCTTGACAAATAATTCCAAATAAGGGTTCTTTACAATATAACATGGATAAGGACACTTGACATAAACCCTAGAGGTTTTCAATGGAGATCTTGACCTAAAAATAATTGATCAAAGCATGAAACTCGTGCCTTTATAAGTCAATTTATTTAATAATAAAATTTATTTTCTTTCTTTTGACCATATATTTCATTATGATTTAAGTACAATTATGAAGACCGAACGTAGTTACGTTCTTCAACGCTCCCTCTTAACTAGGGAGGTATTTATAATTATCTATATCTATAAAGGTACATGAAAGAACTCCAAAATTAACTACGAAGAGTTCCACCACACTTAGTGGCAGAAACTGTATTTCTAACCAGGGTAATCTATCTTGGTGGGACTAATATGGACTGAATCTTTCAACCAGTCTAAGTACCATCACGATTACTTACTAACCATCAACCTAGGTATGTAAGTGTGTTTCCAAGCTCAATGCTCTGAGACTAATGCCACTATCCCTCTTCAGTATCTAGACATGAGACACATGTACATGTCCTCCCAAGCATCAGACACGTGTAGATTCTTTAACACTGCCAAATAAACTAGATATATCCATTTGTCCAAGCATGATTTTAACATGTTTTTGGAGACACAAATATAAACCCCAATTAGTAATAAAATTTCAAACATACATATAAGTAAATGCAAGCCTTCAGGGTTTTTAGTCATCCTGATTCCAATTATATCAAGTTATTCAAACGCAACTAGTTAGAATCTTTTCTTCTTTTATTTCTTCAGTAATACCAAGGCATCCTCAATATACATTCTCCAATTTCTTCTTCAAAGTATCCACCATGACTATCATAATATGACCTCCCTCTCAACTAGGGAGATATATCCTTTCTTCTATCCAAGCTCCCTCTTAACTTAGGGATATCAACTATTTTCTATAACATCAGAGAGTATTTCATAGCTTCATTCCTTCTTATCAAGGTCATCTTGATCTCATAGCTTTATTCATCATGCTTATATGGACATCTTCACGATTATGTACCTGCAAAACTTTAATATCAAGTACAACCAAATACATACATAGAAGCATGAAGTTATCTATATCATAATCTTGTTAGTACAATAATGAAAAAATACAATGCCTAAACTTAGTTAGGTTTTATAATCATTAAGAGACACATACTTCTAAAGTTCAACTTTTTGTTATGGTTTTGTTATAAACCCTATATCACATCATTAAAACTTAAAGTAACTCAATCAAGATATCAATCTCATTATATCTAAGGCCTCAATATCACTTTCAGAGATATGACAAACTCTACTATGATACATTGTAAACCCTATAAGCCACCTTTGAGACATTAAGCCTTAGATATCAACAATCAAAACCAATCATAGCACAATCTAATTTTTCAATAATAAGACCAACTACTACTAGGGTTTGTTGTAAATCATAGATTTTATCATTAAGGCTAAAAAATATCATTATATCCTAGAATATCAAACTTCTACTAGGCCTTAGTTACAAACCCTAAAATTTACAAACTATGAGCATCAACAATTAGGTTTGCATACATACAGATCTAGGATTTCATAACCATGCACAAGTGTATCACATCTATTAGGTACACCAAGACACAAATATTAATACACTAAAGTTATACATACAACAATTTTGATTAGGCTAGGGTTTTGACGAGACAAATATACACCTAGGGTTTCATTAATAAGAGATTACTATAGATACTATAATGGTTTTTTCTCATAAACCCTAATTTACCAAAACCCTAAAGAACTAGGATTTCAATACAAAACACAACAAACCCTAAAGGACTAGTGTTTTTATAATGGTACCAAAACCCTAAACATCAAAAGAATAGTATTTTCTAGATTTCATCAATAACCCTAGGAAGACTAGGGTTTCATAATCAATATTTACACACCCTTAGGTTAGGCTTTTATAGAGAACGTTTTAGGGTTCCACAAAAATGATGATTCTATTGAGGGTAGATTGAATCTAATGATTAATCACAGTAACAAGAATATTTGTGATTCAAAGTCCTAGACATAATGATGTTAGTGATGTAAAGTAGATTTTAAAAGAAATGAATATACCTTTCTTATGAAGAGAACAAAGCTTATGGTCTAAGACATACCTTTGAGTTGTTTCTAAAAAATCCTTTTAAGAAATCAATTCTTGAAGAGCTTCTTTTGCAATAGAACTTGTACCATGCTTTATCTTGGGAGGTCTCCTCCATAACCCTTAAGCATTCAACAAGATTTCCTAAATAAGGCAAATATAAAAAGAAAGGTTATTGGCATAAATATAAACACTTATTGATAAGAGAGGACACCAAACATAAAAAGATAATATAAGGAGTAAGATACTTATCTTTGGTAAAATGGTGAGGGCTCCCTCTTAATCCAATCTTGAGGGATATCTATAACTTTATCAAAGCTATTAAAAAATGTTCTACCAAAGCATGTTAGACCTATAAGTATTAGAACTCAAAACATAAAGGAAAACAATTCAAAACTTAGAATAGAAGGATATGTAAGGGATAGAGTCCCTAGAAAATAATTCCTTGACTTCGGATTCTTCAATATTGTTATTCTTTGGTGAACCTTTATCAAAAAATTTTGCTTGATCCCTATATCTCCTTTTATTTGTTGGATTCGCAGGACAATGGCTTTTACAATGACCCATTTTGTGACAATTTTAACATTCAATCTTGGGTAGGTCTATTTTCTTCCTTGGTCCATTATTTAAGGTTCCCTTATTCTTGTGATGAGAGGAATAAGAATTTGACATGTTCTCCTCTTCATCCTTATTATTGCTTACTAATGATATTTTGGCTTCTTCTTGACAACATGTATTCCATATTTGTTCAAATGTTGGAGTATCCTTCCAACTATTGATTCCTAATGAAAAGGGACTCCACAATGTTGGTAATCCTTGAAGGATAATAATCAAGAGCTCTTTTTTTGGCACCATTTCATCTATTGCTTGGAGTTCATCCCTAATTCTAGATATACTCATAAAAAATTATTTCAGAAGATCATCTTTTGTCATATTCATAGTTCTTAGTTCACTCTTTAGGCTTGCAATAATTTTGATAGAGCCTCATACATTTCTTGAGCGGAATCTATGCTAGATATAAATGGGATGAGGTTGTCCTTTCTTCCATCCACTATTAGGCTCATTGCCAATATTTATGTTTCTCTGAACTTTTCTTTCTCTACTTCACTTAATTAATTTGTAGGCTTCTTAACTTTTCCTTTGACTAGATCCAAAACTTTATTCCTCTTGAGGATTAGATTTATCCTATTTTTCCATGCCTTGTAGTTGGAGGCTCCTTCTAGTTTGTTTTCTCCATTCAATGAGATAAACATGGTTCTTGTAAATAGTAGGCTTCTCCCTTTATATGATACCTTTTATTTGATGACCCTTATTCAACTTCTTATGACTCCTTATTCTTCTTGTCCTCCTTTCAGTAGATCTTAATGTTGCCTTCTTTTTTCTCCTTCTCCACCATAGCTCTGATACCATTTTGGAAAATCAGAAAGACAAAAAAAAATTATTATGTTGATAATTAATTATGATATTCTTATGTTCTTATTAAATTTCTTCTATTCTCGTTTTATCTTCGTTTCATCAAGAAATTATCAAAAAACAAAACATGAATATAAGGGACACCAGATGTAGGCAAACAACCACAGAAAAACCCCTATATAGGGGACAACCTAGTCAAGAACTCTTCCTTCATTAGATTCATATGAAAGTGAGACAACAAATACCATACACCAACATAGCTTTCTCCTCCACCAAGCCATCCTTTCCATATGATGCAACAACCTTCAATATTATCTTTTTGTTCAACACCTTCAACTCGACAACATCCCAGAAATTTCAATCCTAGTTACTACAACTATTACAGAAATTTCAGCCTCCTAACTTACTGTAGAATTCCAATCTTCTAGAAAAACTCTAAAACTTAACACATGTGAGATAATAGAGAGAGAAATCGACTTCCATAGCAATATAATCACCCTCTTCTCCTTCGTTATACCTTTCCTTCTTCTTACTTGGAATTTGTACCCTTCACTGCAACTAGCTACTATAATTTACTACAAATCGAACTTGCTTGAGTGTGTGTGACAAATGAGGTCGAGTTGCTCCAATATACAGGTTTCCTCTGAGGTTGAATTATATTGGCATGTCTTCCTTAAGGCCGACTTGGTGGAGGAGGCCTAAATGGCCTATTTTATAATAACATATTTTTATTTCTTGACAAATAGTTCCCAAGAAGTGTTCTTTACAATATGACATGGACAAGGACACTTGAAATAAACCCTAGAGGTCTTCAATGGAGACCTTGGCCTAAAACAATTGACCCAAGCATGAAATCCATGCTCTAATAAGTCAATTTATTTAATAATAAAACTTCTTTTTATTTCTTTTGATTAATATATTTCATTATGTCTCAAGTACAATTATGAAGACTGAACCTAGTTACATTCTTCGATAGGAAATGTATTTTAAAGGGACAATAGATGAAGGAGCCAAGTATTTCTCTAGCCACTTTAAAGAGGACTATAGCACCACTATCAATGAAGTGATAAGACTCTCCAACTCTTTCCTATCATTTTGAATAGTTATAACAACATGGAATTGATGAAAAAATGAGGAAAGTTTAACTACTCCAAAATTTACAAAGTCTCCGAAGGAATGAAAGCCTTGGTCCTAATGGTGTACCTATGGAATTATTTATTGTATTCTATGAACTCATTGAAGAGGATTTATATTAGGTGGTGGAAACAAAAATAGAGATAGTGAAAATAGTTGGGGTTCATAATAATACCTTCATTGCTTTATCCCAAAAAGGGGATAACATAGAAAGACCTTCAAATGTTTTGGTGAATATCATTATGCAACTACATCTACACATTATTTCAAAGGAAATTGTTGAATGATTAAAAAATTCTTCTTAAAAAAAAAATTAGTGAGCAGTTCAAGTTTCTACAAGAATGAGAAATTTATGAAGCAATTGGGATGCGTAAGAGAGCTTCCATTTTATTAAGGTCAAAAGTCAATTGTTGTTGGCAATTAATCTAGACCTTTCTATAGAATACAACATGGTGATTTAAGTTACCTAATATTGGTATTAATGAAGGTGATTTATCCTTCTTGGGCACATCAAGGTGTCCAGGATACTAGTGGGCCTAGAAATAAACAAAAGTGTGGAAAGTGAATTAGTTATATAGAAAGGTAAATACCACTATCAATTGAGTCTTTATTATGAAGGTTTACCCTTCATATATGGCTAATGATATATATCCATGAATTCAGTAATGGATTGTAATCAACCTATATAGAGGAAGTTATGGTCTCATAAGAAGAAACCTCAAACATTAGGAATGGAAATTCTTGAATACCCTCAAATTATTTGAAGGGTAGAAGTTATAATTGATAAGAAAAAATATAAAGGAAAACTAGAAAATATAATGAAACTAAGGGGATGCCTCTATCCTTGGGTACCCATACGCGATGGATCCTCTATCCCATTAATGGAAACAAGGATCACAAATTTCTAATGTGTAATTCTCCACAATTACATTCTCCTTATAAAATAAAATCAATGAACAATTTTTTTTGCAGCATGGGGATTAGAGGAATCAATAAAATCAATGGAATGAAATCTATACCTAACTTGTAAAGAGTTAAGAAATATATATGTTAAATTCTCTAAGCCCAAAAATTAGATTAAATTACGAGTAAAATTTTATATCCAGATTTTTATTTTACTAAAATCCCCAATAAATTAAATATGAAATTAATCCATAGTTAACATAATTGAGCTTCTAACAATTTATGCAAAACAAAAATAGATATTCAAACTCTCAATTTTTACACAGTTGTTTAACTTAGAAAAAACTAGTGTTGGGAAACCAACAAAGAGTGGTTTTATTAGGTTTCAGGAAAATATTACACCGGTGATACCAAATATACTATAGTCAATCAACAAATATAGAAAATGGTCCCTCCCTTCTACTTGGTGCGACCTAAAGCACAACCTCTTTCCACAGTAGTGTACGTCCAATTTCCATGACCCAAGACTCAACTGCTTTAGTAGAAAACTTGGCCTCTTCTTCTGTTCACTTAGCCTAGAGTATAAGCCCTCTCCTTTATTGCTTAACTTTCTTATTTTCTACTCATTTTGTCCCTCTTCTCCCTCGCCCATGGTGATTTCCATTATAATGTTTCGCTAACTCACTCATTATAGCAATTTTTAATTATTTTAAGTCCAAAACCATGGGTCATTAAAATACCATGGGTCTTCAGAATACCATGGGTAATAGAATCAATCTATATGATGGGTCATCATTTAATCTAATTTTACATAATTAATTAAATCAATGTACTTTTCCTAAGTAAAAATTAGGATAGTTAAAATTGCTAAAATAAGTAATTATTAAGATATCTTCCACATGCTTGGAAACAAGTTGTATACAAAGACACATGTTTGAGCTACAAGTTTGAACACTTCCTCTTGGTAAGGAAGGTTTTCTACACCATCCCTGGATTTTCCCTGAAGAACACATACTTTCCTTTCAATAAGGTCTTCATGACTATGTCTGCAATGTGCTCATCTATAGTATATATTGTAGGATCACCCTGCATTTCTATGCATAGTCCTGGATGAAGTGTCACGTGATGTCTATATGTATTTACATGTCATAAAACACAGGATTTTTCAAGAGCTTGAGGTGACTCTAATTCTCACAATGTATCATGATCAGCTCCAACTCCATATTAAAAGCCCCCATGAGAAACTTCCAAAGACAAATGGACTCACATGATTCCAAATTTATTTCTATGTACTTAGGTTCAGCAGAACTAAGTGAAACTAACTTTTGTTTCTTGCTAAAGAAAGAAATAGATCTATACTGCAACCTAAAACAACAACCTGAAGTACTTTTATTTTCAACTATGTTGCCTTCCCTATCAAATTTTGGATAACCCACTAGCATTAGACCATCTCCCATGACATAAATCAACCCATACTCCATCTTATCATGTATATAATTGAGTATGTGTTTCGTAGCCACCCAATCCACACACTTTGTCTCAACCATAAATAGACTTTGTATTGACTATAAAACATATATCCATTTTGTTGTTGGCTAAGTACATAAGAGAGTTGTTCAAATGTCTATATAAAGTGGGTTCCACTACCTTTGACTTGGAAACATCAATTTTCTTCCAATTGGTTTGCATAGGCATAGTTAGGCCTCCACTCCTGCATCTGGAATTTCTTGAAAAGTTATTCCTAGCATACTTCCCCTTTCCAAGGAAAATATTTCCATATCTTTTCCACATCCTTATCACCGGAAATGATTGCATCAACCCTATATATTTCATTTCAAATTTCAAATAAATACCTCTTGCAACATGAAATGAGATTCTATGAATCTATAAGAAACAATTCATTTGCATATAACACAAAAAAGAGTGGCTCTCTTTTACATATAAAGTATTGGGACAAATTATTCAATATTGATTGTGTTTAGGATTACCTTGTGGCTATGAGAGGATACCATAACTTTAAATTAGGAGATTAAAAAATTTAGGGACCTACACTAACACTTCTAATCATTTGTAAGTAACCCAAAAGCAGTACTCGGTTTTCCAGATATTAAACTAGAAAGAATTGTTTCCACTTTGTTATAGATCTAACCTGAAAATCAAATAGATCTGATATAAAAAATATAAGACAATGCAAATAAACCCAGAAATAAGATAGAAATGCTTCTTTATTATCAAAACCCTTATGGTAGGGCAACACCATACATTCACTCCTTAAGGAAGGAGAACACTCCACAACCCATATGCTTGCTCATACAATAATACTTCACAATATTTCTTGACATCTTATTATTTCTGGGTATATTTGAATTATCTTATATTTTCAGATTAGATCTACAACAAGTGGTATCGGAGCACTTTGTTGGGCAAAAAAGTGAAGAATTTTTTTTTTATTTTTGCAGGATTTCACGGGCGGCGAGTTTGCAAATCAGATCTGTACATTTTGGTGCAAGATCTGTAAAATCTAATTGCAGATCTAGATTCTATGTGAAAAAATACCCATTTTCAAAGAAAAAATCGGTCGAATCAAAGTCCGGATGAATGAGATATTGCTGATCTAAAAATCAGTAGGGTTGCAGACAATTTTTCAGGGCAGCGAGTTTGCGGCGTAGATCTGGATGTCCTGGTGCAAGATATGCAAACTATAATTGTATATCTGGATTCTTTGTGAAAAAAATACCCAATTTCAAAAAAAAATTCAGTTGAATCGGAGCCCGGATGAGGGAGATATCGCTGATTTAAAATCAGCTCTTTTTTGCAGAAATTTTGGTGACGGCGGGAGAGTTGCAGCACAAACCTGAAATTCCAGTGCTAGGATCAAGATTTCTATCACATGGGTAGATGCAAAATGATTGTTCCATTTCTAAAAATAGGTCATAATAGGGATTCTAAGCAATATTGACTAAACTGTGACAATTTCAAATTTTTGGCAAGTAAGTGAATTTTTTCCAAACCTTCATGGCTTCTAGCAAGGAATTTTTTACAGGGAATGATAATGGTCCTACTATTGAAGAATTCATACAAGAACTAAAGAGCATATTTGGGGTACTTTGGAAGTCTATAGTACCAATTGGTTTGAAAGAAGAAGCTGCCATATGGTGGAACTCACTTGGCATCAAAGACTTGTCCAAATTTTCGAATGAAGAATTGGAAAAACTCCTTATGGACAAATGGTCTCAGGCTAGAAAACAAGATAAAGGGAAATATGTGGAGTCATTTCCTACTGGTATATCCTTATTACAGGTTCATGGGTTGATTCAGAAGGAGAAGATCGTTGTGTCTATAAATCCTAGTTGCAAGCATAATTTTATCAATATTCATTTGGCAAAAAAATTGCAAGTTCCAACCAAACACATTGAAAACACACAAGTGGATGAGGAGGATGTTCAGATTTATAAGGATTTGAAGCTTTCTATGGATAAGTATGTGTTGCATGGTGATTTTTATGCTTCAGATATGGATAACGTGGATGTTGTTTTGGGATACCCTTGGATGGAATCAGTGGGTACTATAAATATTAATGTGCAGAAGAAATTCCTGAAGCTCTGGTATAAAAAAAAAAAAAAAAAATTACATTACATGATATTTCCATTAATAAGCAGGTAGAGTCCAAGGAGGTTGAAGCAAAGATATTACAGGGTGACATATCAAATGATGCAGCATATTGATGGCTCGACCATCAAAACACAAAATAGAGGCTAAGCCCAAAAAGATAACAGGCGTTGACACATCTGATGAGCGTTCAGTGGTTGAAGTCATATTGGAAAAGAAGACACCACAACAGGCACCACAACGGGGTGAATTAAAGAAAAAGACACCGTGGGTTAAAACTTCAACATATCATCACCTACATCACCCCGCAAGACAACCATCAAGATGGAAACCAAGTAGTCACAACCCCCATTTGACGGATAGCGAGGAGCGAAGATCCACCTACTACACATCAACACAGAAGAGATGCCACGATCAACTTCCATATGAAGCGAGCGAGGCACCAGCGAGATCGAGGGTTCACCTTTCTCTTGGATGGCTAGATGCACGTGCATGGTACCAATGGACTACTCTTTTGAGTAGATCTTATTATTTGTGTTCTTCCCATGTTTCGGGGACGAAACATGCTTAGGGGGTGGAATGTTATATACCTAGGGGGGATAATATGGGGTACCAAGGGAGGTACCCAAGGTAATAATGTAATAATGGGATGGGCCATAGTAATAAATAAGGTGGTTAACCCATTA
>APFE031370658.1:0-21294 GCA_000404065.3 Pinus taeda
AATTTTCTTAAAGTAAAATCAATTAGTATTTCTGAAATATAAATCATGTTATTTGATATGATAGTTAAAATGCTCTCGTGTGAGGTAAAATAAAATGTATCCAAGTAAAAATAAATTGGTATCTCATATATATGAATTATGTAAATTATAAATGTTTTTGTCTAAGTTAAAAGCAAATGTTTAATGATAATAATATTTTAAAAGGAAAACAATGCTTCAATAAATTGTGTAAATAGATGTTATTGTTAAAATGTATTTGTGTGAGATTTTTTCTATCAAAGTAAGAAATAATAAATATTAAGAGATATAAAAATTAAGATCATTGTTATAAATATGAGTGTTTAATATGGGTGCATAATTTAATTAAACTCAAATTATTCAAATTTGTAAACTATAATTCATTTTAAGAAAAGAGGAAAATTAATGAAGAATAATTTAAATGTAAAACAAACTTACGTTATTTTAGATAATTGAAACCAACCTAGATCCATATTAAACATGGATTTATAAGTGTTGAGAGGATCAAATCTCTCCAGGTGAAAACCTCTTTTTGAGTGCAAATCTTTGGAGTGCAAAACTTTAGGAAATGTCATCTCTCGAGGTGAAAACCTCTTTTTGAGTGCAAATCTCTGGAGTGCAAAACTTGAGGAAATGTTGAGATTTCATCTCTTGGCACTTGATAAAGCTAGATTTAAAATGGATCTAGGTTGGTAAATAATCAAAACCAATTCCAATATCAAACAAATCTAGTGTAACCAATTCCAATATCAAACAAATCTAGTGTAATAGTCTAGCTTGAAGGGGCCCTATAGGAAATTGGTCTTACAACCAAGTTATATAGAGCACTTATTTCATCAACAAGCTCAATATGTCAATACACACAACATCCAACGTATCATAATTATTCTTGAGGTTGATATTAGTTATACCATCAGGGAATCCACCCATTGAAAGCCTTGAAATAGACCAAAGAAGCAGAACTAGTTGAGGATTGGTGAGAAGAAAAACAACATCCCAACTATAAAGCTCAATAGCATAAATTGTGTTAAGCCAAATAAATCATTCAATGAAGATGCTTTTTGGGACAAAATTGTGCACAAAATTCCTTTGCACTTAGTCAATTTGAAGAAAATTGGGTTGTTTGATGATGTTGTAAAGTGGCTGGCACATTCCAAATTTTTATAGGTTAATACCAGTACATAGCTTGTCCACGTATCAATAATTTGTCCAAAGTGTACTTTCCTTTCAACTCATATATAAATCAAATTTCCATACAATAGTATAATCACAGAATCTAAAATTTTCCATGGATTATTCCTCTAGAAACAAAGGCAACACTAGGAATACAAATGGTCCTCTTAATTAGCGAAGCCAATATATATGTAATTGGAAGGTGTGATTTTATTTCATTCTTTAAATACTGGTTTCTTTTTATTTCTTTCTCCATATATTGTTTGTCTTCGCAGAGGTCTTAAGAGGTCTTAAAATGTGTTATACGTAAGTTTGTTGTTGCAAAACCTAAGTCTTCTTCTCCTCCTACACCATGATAAATGTGCAATAGTTTCCCTCGTAAAGACAAACACAACCCAGATGGAAGTTTAGCGATCTACATGGATTTAACATCTGGTTAATGTAACAACCTATCCCACGTCTACCTAAGTAACCACCCGATCGAGGTAAATATGCGATGAGAGGCCACTATGATGGGATTCAACCTCCTATGTCACCTTAAGGAAGTGGAATCGATGGAAACATGCCACATACACCTTCCACATCAACAAAAAAACTCCCAGGAGCCATCCCAACCACTCAGGTAACCTGCCCTTGAGACCAACTGAAGTTTTTGTACATCAAACTTCTAGACGCTCCCTTGATATGGGCAAGGGTGCATCTGGGAGGCTCCAGAATCTCCCACAACAAGGGCAAGGGAGCTTCTAGGGAATTTTTTCTCCAGTGCTGTGCTTGCAACTCTGAGATTTGTGCCACTTTTTCAGGGCCAGAGCTTAGGTCATTGCCCAAAACTCAATGTCACCTTTATAAATGAAATTTCATAGGGGAACAAAGATACATATGCAAAAACATCAACAAGGACTAGACTGGACTCTTACTAGCCATGACATGCATTTCATCAAACATATCACATATATGAAATCTACAGGTCTTAACAACAGAGTTGAGCATAAGGGTATCATACTTATATGAGATTTGCTATGAGGCATTGTTTCCTTATCACATTAACTGCATTATCATCTATTAGGACATAGATACATTGTTCATTCATTTACAAGTAAAAACATGATGAGAGCCATATATAGCCATTGTCATAATTCATATTCATAACTAGTATAATAACAATAGAAATACCAAGGAAACAACAACCATATAATCCACATATAAACCATTATAATACTCATGAATTAACACGAAGAAATAACCTATTATTAATGATGCAAAGGCTAACCAGGTTTGGTACTTCCACGAACCACTCGATTGTAGATATGGTTGAGCCAAATCTCACTTTAGCCAGTCACGCTCGTGCCATATTCCAAGCATGAATGTGGGATCTCATGGAACAATCCATCAAAATTTATCTAGGGCTTCTAGAGGCCGAACCACCTCAACCCATCAAACAATGATTCCACTTCATGGTTGGACATCACAAACCATCATCAAATTGGTCTCTACCCAAGCCTTCTAGGGCTCCAGAGTGTTTGTTCCAACTAAGGCTTCCAGGACCAGTAACTAAACCCATAGCTGATGTCGGGCTTCCAAACCGTTTGTCCAACCAGAGCTTCCAGGACTTGTAACTCAACCCACCAAGGGCTTCCAGAGCATTTGTCCAACCAAGGCTTCTAGGACTAGTAACTCAAGGCTTCCAGAGCGTTTGTCCAACCAAGGCTTCTAGGAACTAGTAACTCAACCCAAGCTAAATGAAACATGAGAACCAACTAGAAAAACAAAGAAATGAACCCACAACACCTTGGTTATCTAGGAAATGGCAAGGTTAGGAAAATCCACTGTCAATCCAGGCAATCCTCCATGCCAATGACATATCATGACCAATAAACCACATGCATGTGCCATGCATGTCAAACTAGTGAGGAAAACATACATGCAACTCAGTGTCTACAAGAAAACCCTGTTGTAGCTGCTGATTTTGATGTCCTCTTGCACTTTCCTCCTCTTCCTTTGCCTTCTTGCTCCAAGAATATAAGTATGCCACACTCTCCAAGAGTGCTCTAAGAAAAATCTAACTGTCCAAGAGTATGAGAGAGAATAGAATGAGAGCTCAAAAACTGAACTCACAAAAGGCTCACACTGACCAAGCTTGAGTAAAAGCTTACCAACTGATCCTTTGAAGCATTTTTATCAATGAGGCCTCTATTTTCTTTATTTTCCATTATTTTCCTCCAATTTCCTCATCACATGCAATCTGTGACCGTTCACCTTCATTTTCTTGTAATTTCATTTATTTTCATAAATAAAATGTCAATAAATGCCTCATGTCTTTCCAAAGCCTTTGCCAATTTCCTTAGCCATAATAAACCGAAGCGACACCCCACTAATATTTTTGCCCAATATTCATCTTGGAATACATGTCCCATGATGTCAGTCTTATATTTTTATATTTACATGGATTTTTTTACCCAGTGTTGTTACATAATCTTCCCCTGTGGGGGAACACCATCCTTGGTGTTCAATGACACCTATAACCAGAAAGACCGCTGAAAACAAAACATACTACCGATGGAGCTTTATAACATAGCTTGTTGTGGTATTCACAATGACCATCTGCTAAAACATGAAAAACATACTGTTCACTGGACCTTTATAACACAAATCATTACAATATTTACAATAATAACCACATATACACACATACACATTTGCTTCACCCAAAAAATTCTCATAATGTCTATTGAGCAGCTTTATAAGTCCAGCTCAATACAATATTTGCAATAATACACACATATACACATATGCACATTTTCTCAACCAACAAATAAAAGGATACGATGCCTGCATCTACAACAAGGGAATCTAGAGGCTCACACTTCCACCATCAAAGTAATTCCAGGATTCACCTCCTTCCCAGGAAGTACAGAATCCACTGCAAGGTCGAATCTGCATCCAATGTCCAACACTATAATCCAGCGCCACTTATCCTCTCAATGGACAGTTACCAACTCATTGTTCCAGGGCACACTCACAATGTGCATTTGATTCCATTTGAAAACGTGTTTATGTTTCTAGACCCGCCAACATGTCAGGGGATTGCCCCGGTAAGAAGTCCCAATTAGACCTCAGATTGTTTGGAGGAGTAGTCCAAGTAGTGGGTAGTAAAGCTATGCCTTGACTGCGTTAGCACATAGAGATAAGCAAGATATCCTTGTTGGAAGAAAGTGTGTGACCTTGTAGCAAGTCATGAGAGATGCATGGGGAGGTTCTAACATACGGAAGAGGAAAATAAGTGTATCCCTTAGAAGCCTGTAATAGTATGCAACCTGAAAGGAACACACGAGATGAATGACATCACAAACTGGAAAGAAAAATAGTCGACAATCCAAAGTGATGAGTTAAGCCAACAACACACTTCAATAAGATTCATACAATTGGTGAGCCTCATCATTGGGTAATTATATGGGTCTTAATTGGCCTTAATTCACCTTCTAGCTTAGTCAAACCAACTATTCTCACAACTTATTGCATAATTTTGATTATATTTTTCTTATGAGATGAGTTGAGTTGGATATTTTTCTTTGTGGTCTAATGTGCATGTAATGTAGGAATAAGGGATAAAAGCAAGGAAAAATGCAGGAATAGAGGATAAAAGCAAGGAATTGAGGCAAAGACCTTGGTAAAGACTCGAATGGTACAAGGGAGAGTAAATTATAGGAGGTAAATCCTCCTCATTTACTACCCCTCCATTTGAATATTGCTCCATCAGCTCGGATTGCAAACAACCAAATCATGGGACTAGAAAACAACCGAGTTGTAGGAATTTACAGGGTAAGTTCCTCAGACAGAACTCCAAAGGACACCGCTCACAAACAGATCACAGAACAAAACACCAATATTCTTGACGTGGTTAAAACCCTCAAAGAGGGAAACAATCCACGACCTGAGCCAACGCAGCCACTTTAGACAATTTATTAATAAAAGAATGACAATTTACATAAGCTTCTCTCATGAACGGTTAACCTACAAATGACCCTCCATGTTCATTAAATAGAGATCATGGACCAATTGGGTGTTAAGCCATGGATCAAGCATCGGTAATACTGAGGAGAGAATGAACCATCGAATAAATTCATGTCTAGAACATATCGTGACCGTCAGATTGTAAGTTACAAAAGTACATAATAAAGAAACACACTTTACCTAACTCTACTCTAGACCAAGTTACACTTAACTATTTCCTATGTGTCGGAATATCCTAACACGAGCAAGTGAAAAGAACAGAAAACAATTTTTCTTGAGTTGGGAGCCAAGCCTCCCTAATTGGAAGGAAGTCGTTAAGGACTTCAGATGCATAAGTAGAGAGGCTTAGGACCTCAATAGGATTTAGACTTCTATTGTAAAAACTCTAATTTATTTATGAGTTGCAAGGATTGTGACAATTTGTTCTGTAATCCATGGTTTTCATAATGAGAATGAGTTCTATTTTAAGCCAGCTGTGAGTTAACTCAGAGGGTTGAAACTCTTGGGTTAGGGCCCGACCCGAGCAGCCAAAGCTCCTCTTTATTGTACTGTTATGCTAGCATAGACTCATGTTTTCTATTCATTTGCTTAAGAAGCATAGATTCATGGTTTTCTGTTTTATTTGCTTAGGTAGCTTCATTTTCATTACAACAATACAATGTAGATTATTCATGTTTTTTCTGTTCATTTGCTTCAGTAGCTGCATTTACTGTAGTTTACTTCCATTTGTGCCTTCTTTTAGTTTACAGGTTAGATAGGGGAAAAGATCACCATAAAGTTGTGCACAGGTGTCTCGCCCTCATCTCTTCCCTTTGGGACCATGACTTGAGGAAGAGACCCTTCAACAACCCCAAAAACACAGGTTTCTGGTGCTCGCATGAGCTATGGAGTTTGTTGTTTGATGCAGTTATTTGTTCACCCTCACTGTTTTTTCTGTCATTTCCTTTTAAACCTCCTTCAACACGTTCTTCATGCATCACTTCCTCGCCATCTAATCCACAAAAAACCTTCACAATCACCGTCTGATTCATTATTTTCTCCAACTGCTGCCTCATGTGAAGTCTTCCACTTACTTTATGCGATTTAATCTCCACCGTTGATCTGTCTCTTGATCCGACGACTATTGCATCAACTCAACACTTTATGCACTTTAAACCCCCACCATCGATCCGCCTCTCCTGATCTGACGGCTATTGTGTCACCCGATCGCCAGCTAGCTTTGCCAATATCCACCGTTGATCAACCCTGCCTGATCCAACGGCTATCGCACAATCTCGCGCGGATTATTGCACGACTGTTATCTGCCTGAGAGCATTCAAGAAAGGTGGTTTTCTCGTGCTACGTGTCACGCAGTAAGGATAATTGCGTGAAATTTTAGAATTCCACTTACGGCCTTGAGGGCGCGCAAGAACCTACTTACCGCCTTAGAAACCCGCTCCATCATTTCTGCACGTTTATTTTCCCTGCGATACGATATTCGCCATCCATCCTCTGGTTAATATTGCCGTCCATTTCTTGACTTAATCCGCGTGATAAGATCTCAGCTATTCATCGCTTCATTACCCTGACTGTCCATCTCTTGAATTAACCTCCATGATAAGGCCTCAACAACTCATCCTGTTCATCCATCTAGTCACTTAAGCCTTCGCGATAAGATCTCTGCCGTTAATATGCTTCGTTACCCTGTCTGCCCATCTCTTCACTTAATCCCTCGTGATACAATATCCGCTGTTCATCTGCTTCGTTACCTTGTTTGCCCATCTCTTGACTTAATTCTTTGCAATAAGATCTTTTTCATTCATATGTTTCATTAACCCTATTCATCTATTTATTCGCTTAAGCCCCCGTGATAAGATCTTCACCATCCATCTTCTGCTCATTGATCAATCTAACGGTCCCTATGCACTACTGCGTCCTTAAGTCCTCCTTTCATTGATTTCGACCTTTGATTGCTCTTCTGCTTGAAAACCGATTTAGCTTAAGTTTCTTTGCTTACACCTTAGTGTAGTTTAATGCTCTTTACCTTTTGCAACTTTGATAGCAACATTAGGTTGGTGATTGTTTTAGCAATTCTGTTTAGCATAACTATTTTATTGGTTAATTAGGTTATGGTGTGGTTTATCATTACACGTTGTTTTCTTCATTACTACAATAGATTAGCTCTCTCTTAGAATAGGTTTTCTCTTATTCCATCAAAGAATTAAGCTTCTTCTGACCCTATAGAAGTATGGCTTGGAACCCCTGGGGTCTCTTGCCAGATAAATAATGACAACAAGTAGGACCTTCACTTCTATTTGTGCATATAGCACTGTTACCTCCAAGTTTGTACAAACCATGGGTTGATAAGTAAAGCTGGTAGCCCTGGGAGTTGCAGCATTCTTGTTGCAATACCTAGGCTCATCACTTTTTGGCGCCGTTTCTGGGGAGTTGTCTAAGTAGAATGTGATTACTATTTTCTTCTATTTCGAGTCTCCAACTTTATTTTCTTCTACTTCTTATCTTCAATTTTATTCCATTAGTTTATTTTTGCAAAAGTAATCTAGTAGCTTCCTTTCCTTCATTTGTCATTATCTGCTTTCCTTTCTATTCTACAAGTACTTTATAGATTTAAAGAAAATCTTACAAAAACCAACCCAAAAACATTTCCTTTCATGCCTCGTAGGAATAGTGACAATTTAGGGAAATTCTTGACAAATACCCCCACTACATTCAACAGTCAACCTTCTCTCTTCTTTGGTGACTGTGAAGTGGAAGAACCTTTAGGTGAGCAACCTTACATATTTGAAGAACCTACAAGGGAAGAAGAAGAGGAAGAACCCTTTCCTACTGAACTAATGGCTGAAAACCAACATGACAGAGCAAATAGAGAGAGAATTGAGAGTGCCTTCCCCATCAAGGAGACTAATGGGGACACTAAAATGAAGAATATAAGCCCCTCTACTCTACCTCATTTCCATGGCCTGACAACTGAGGACCCTGACACTTTCCTATTTGAGTTTGCTGTTATATGCCGAACCTATGACTATACAGATGATGAGAAAAAGTTAAAAGTGTTTCCATCTACCCTCAAGGATGTAACATTGCTGGTTCATGGGTTTACCTGGAGATAGCATCATAACTTGGGCTCAGATGTAGCAAAATTTTAACAACAAATATAGGGACTACTGTAGGTCAAAGGATACTAAAGAAGAGATTTTTAGGATGACTAGAGTCCAGGATGAATACTTAGAGGACTATGAAGAAAGATTCTAGCTCAGTTACTAAAGGGCCAAGTGTACACTTGAACCTGAGTCACTAAAGTTGGTCCTACTTAGAGGAGTAAGGGAGGATCTTTTGGATACCTTACATATGATAGTAGGAGGGGATATCTACCAATTACCCTATGAGGATATCAAGACTATATTTAGAAACCATTCTAGGGCAGTCGGGAAAAAGGGTAGGGGTAGTCAACCTATGGCCAATACATCATCCTCCAACTTATCCATCAAGGGTGCAATTGGAAATATGCTGGAAGATTTCAAAATTGACATGTTGCAAACCCTTGCCTTGTAATTGGATATCATGAACATTAAAAGGAAGCAAGAGGAAGCGAAAAGAGCCCTAGCCATCTTTTGTCCTAGATGCACCAGGAGGCATCCTAGGAACGAATATCCATTGAACTGTATTAAGATTTGCACAGTTTGTGAAGAAAACCATTCCATAGACAAGTGACCTTCTTTACCTGGACTCAAAGTTGTATATCAAGGAGCTGAAGGGGTCACTGAGAAACTTTTCTACATCAACCAAAGGAGACCTCCTGGGCTTAGACCATACCAGTAGGGTATGCAAGGGTTATCCCATGCATATTACAACCCCAACAAAACCACAACTATAACTTCTTGGGGACCTCCTTCTCATCCTTCTTGGTCTACCTCAATATCATTCCCAACGAACCAACCAGTCATTTCAACCTTATGTTCAGCCACACATCAGAGGAATACCCCACTCCAGGGGTGGAGGCCCCAATTCAACAATGTTCCAGATCTATTGCCTCCACCACCTACCCAACCACAACTCCTGCACTCTGCTCCACCCAAGCAACCCCAAATGACTGCCCAGCCAAATCTGAACCCAAACAATAGGCAGCCCAACAAGCATACAATGGAGAGACATCATACCCAGCTCATGCTATAGAAATCCAGGAGATCAACCTAAGATATGGGAGAATTCTCCCTGATAACCAACCTCCCTCTCCACATAGGGAGGTTGAGGAGGAAAGAGAGGAAAGCAACCTTAAGGTAAAACCACCCTTTCCTGAGAGATTAACCCAACCACTCCAGCTTACCCTATAAGAAAATGAACTTTTGGGAGAATTGAAATATCTATGTGTAAAGATACCCCTTCTCCAGGCAATCAAAGATGTTCCCATTTACAATAAGTTGATTAAGGAGAAATGCTTCAAGTATCCAAGAAGAAGAAAAAGGGACGCCCCTACCATTAATGTCATTGGGCAGTTGTTTTACTTAATGCTGGGGCAGGTAATATGTTCAAAATATTTGGACCTTGGAAGCCCTGTAGTAGATGTGCACATCAATGGAACCATTGTCTCACACACTCTGATTGATCTTGGGGCTGCCATTAATGTGATGACCAAGGACACCATGCTCAAGCTCAACCTCCAAGGGTCATTGAGGAAGACCACAAGAATTCTGCAACTTGCAGATCGTTCCATAGTCACCCTTGAGGGAATTGTGGGGGATGTGATGGTATCCATTGAATCCTAGGAGTACCCTGCAGATTTCCTAGTTCTTCAGCCTAAGGCTAAGATTACTGGTTACCCTCTCATCCTTGGGAGGCCATGGTCGGCCACAACTGATGCTTACATTAGCTGCAGAGCTGGGAATATGACCATCAAGAATTGGCATATGTCCAAACAATTAGTCCTATGCCCTCCTGCTCAACCTACCCTAGATTATGATTTACCTTTATGGTTGGAGGAGGAGGAAGAAGATGAGGTGTATTCTGCCCAACTTTATGCTTTGGAAGCAGTCATAGGAGGAGGACAATAAGATGAGGATGACTTAATTAAACAACTGCTCCAAAGTCCAACTCCTAGTTCACTACCATTAGAAGAAGAAGTAAGGGAAACCCAAAACAATCATCCAATTGACTTATGCTTGGCCAGTTCCAACCCACTCCATGTCAAAACCTTAGAATTTGGCCCAGAGAAAACTTTGAAAAGTAATCCATCTCTTTCTGTTTTAGAAGAGGAAAATCTATGCAACATGTTGAGAGAGAACCTAGAAGCCTTTGCTTGGAGTTATAAGGAAATGAAGGGAGTACACCCCTCAATGTGTACTCACGACATATACATCAAAGAAGGTTGCAATCCAGTCACGCAACCACAAAGGAGGATGAATCCAACTCTTAAAGACATAGTCAAAGAAGAACTGCATAAACTGCTAGATGCAGGATTCATTTACCCTATCTAAGACAGTGAGTGGGTCTCTCCTTTAGTGTTAGTTCCCAAGAAAAATGGTAAGCGGAGGATTTGTGTTGATTATAGGGAGTTGAAAAACACCACAAAGAAGGATCATTTTCCCCTACCCTTCATTGACCAAGTGCTAGATGGCCTGGCAGGAAGAAGTTTTTTTCTTTCCTAGATGGATTCAGCGGGTACAACTAAATCCAAATCTGCCTAGAAGACTGGGATAAGACCACATTGACCCGTCCTTGGGGTACTTTTGCGTATAAGGTCCTTCCTTTTGGCCTAGCAATGCTCCTGCCACCTTTGAGAGAGCGGTCTTGAGCATTTTTGTTGAATTAGTACATGATGATATGGAAATCTATATGGATGATTTTACACCTTATGGTTGTGATTTCCAAGAAGCCCTGACTAACCTAGGCAAAGTATTGCATAAATGCATTGAAATGAACCGGTTAGTGTCAGTCTTTGCAGCCTTCCTCCAGTGATCAAACATGCTCTTACAAAGTGATTTTAAGGTGTTAAGGTCAAATTTTGTCATTTCAATGAGTCTTCAAGAAAAATTTGGTCACTAGGTATTAGGTCTAGGGTTTGTTTTCACTCCTGTCAAAGTTGTCCAAATTTCGGTCCATGTCACCATTCAGCTGATTGTACCATTATTTAGGGGGTTTTCATCATCATGTCATGTTCCACTGGATCATTTTACACCTTGTTCATGCTTCAATTGTGCCTAGGTAAGGTTCATTACCCTCTCCTAGGGTTTTGAAAGTCATTTCTCTTGGATGGTCAAATCATCGGCAAAACTTGTATCCTGATGTTCATACACCTTCCCCTATCCTTAATGTACCTTATAACATTTCCCATCACTGAGATCCCCCAAATTCCTCATTTTCGCACAAGCCCTAGTTTCTTGCTACAACTTGGCAATTTTCTAGGCTAGGCCTGTGTTTTGCCCTTTTGGACCCATTCCCCTCACTCAATCTTTGAAATTCCACTTTCCCCTACTTCCTGACATCCCTCCCTACTTCTCAAAATTTCCTCAAGAATTTAGAAGCCCCTTATCCCCTTCATTTCGCTTCATTTGAACAAATCCCCTGTTCCACACATCGAGATAGGTTTTACTCCAATGATGTTCCTGAGTGTTATGCTTCTTAACCTGCAAATGATACCCAAATACAGAATATGCGAAGAAAAGATATCCAGAACACAGAATAGCGGAGACTTTATTATTCAGAGAGTAATGTTCACTTGCCTCTTCGAGGGGGCAACCTCCAATAGAGCAGAGCTCGATTACCAAAAATAAGACATGATGCTCCTCGCAGGGAGTTACTATCCTTTATATATGACTCCTACAAGTAATACCACGGGTTAATACCGCTTATTACTAATACCGTCAGCCCATTTGCAACTAACTGTGGTTCCTTTATTAATTGCGGATTAACCACTTACAATTATTAATATGGGCTTTATTGACTCTTAACTATGACGTGGTCCCATTACATAGATAAAGGGGTTAGGGTGGGACCCTAACACTGAGCAATAAAAGATGAATTTGGGAAAAAAGAGAGAGGTTTTTGTCCATTCATTCAATCTAAAGCATCAAAACTATTGCCTTCCTTGCCCCAATTAGAACTCTGCAAAAACTAGGCCTCATCCCTGGAGCCAAATTTGCCTCTTCCATTTTCCAACTCAAAACCCCCAAAAACTCAAATCAAATCCTTGCACTTCATACCTAGCCTAAAATTAGTTGTAAAATCAATCATCTCAAGCCCATTTGATTATTTTTTGCTGAGATTGACCCAAAGAGAGCCCTCTCCTATCCTCGTAGGGCTAGCTACGAGGCTGAGCATGGTTTGATGTGGACCTAGAAGCTTACTTTTTCAGCCTGAGGTAAATCTAGGCTCTAACATAGTGGCGACCATACTGGGGACGAAAGTTTATTTTCATTGTTTGGCTTTGTAGATTACAGACAGAGCCTGAAGTTAGCCAGGTAGCCTTCGAAACTCTTTTGCTTTACATTAGCGAAAGTAGATGAATGCCGCTTTAGTCAATCTTCGGTCTAGTTTATAAAATGAATATCTGATCTAAATGATCACCCCAGTACATGTATCAAGTTTAGATTTGATTGTTGATGGTGGACAACGATCAGACATTGGAAGGCTGAAATCATTCACTTGGCGATTCCAAATAATTTTCAAGATCAGATCCAAAGACTCCATTGGAGGATGAACCCAGCCAACAAAAACATGAAAGGACAATATGGAAAGATCAGGTATTCAAGTTGGAATTTCGTCCAAGACATTTTGTTCTTCATTCTAAATTATTTCTTCTCTTTTCCCAAGAATGTCAAGAAGGTTTTGCAAAGTATACTATATTTGAGAAGAGATCCTCGGCCTGCAGTTGATTCTTTCCCTTTGAAGATTGTAAATACCAAATATTTGCATGCCTTTGAGCTTGATCAAGACCCCTTTTCTGAATCTTGTGATGACCATCTTCAAACTGATGAGACTAATAAGACAAAGATTAATTCTACAACTTCTGTACATACCCCATTACCTTGTAAAATTCCAGATTGATACAAGCCTCTGATTTTACCTCATATATTCCATTCTTTCCCTAAAAATCATGATCTATATCTACCAAGATTTGATGGTGACTATAACAACATCACTGCTGAGAGACATGTTCTGAATTTTGAGTCCTTTCTTGAACTTTTTGAAGTTGATGGAGAAGATGTCAGTATTAGGCTTTTTGCTCTTTCTTTGCAAGGCAAAGTCAAGAGTTGGCTCAAAACCCTGCCTGATGCGAGCATCTCAGATTTCCAGTAGTTCGTCAAAGCTTTCCTCAATAGGTGGGTGATCAGACAAAACCATTTCTTGATTATAGAAGAATATAACTAGCTGAAAAGATTGCTAGGGGATACAGTACAATAGTTTTCTTCCAGATTTAACCAGGTTTATTATTCAATGCCTGTTAATATAAGACCTCCTCCTATATCCTCTCTCTTTCACTACCATGGTGCATTTGATCTAGAAATGGAATTCCAACTGAGAGAAAGGAATCTTGCAACACTTGAAGAGATGCAGAACAATGCAGTAGATGTAGAGGCTTATTTGCTGATTCGAAGGGCAAAGTTAAAGGAAGAAGAGACGAAAAACATAGATCCGGATTAATCAACATCTCTAGAGGTAAAGCTTGACATTTTGGTAAGTGCAGTGGAAGAGATGATGCAAAAGATCACCGCAAGGAATGGTTATGATGTTCAAGCCTATGGCTCGTTGATTGAAGAAGAACCAGTTGCTGATCCAAAATATTTTCTTTCTTATCCTATTTTTCATAGATCTGATAATGATTGTTTTGTAGATCATCTTGGAGAAGAGAGATATGTTGATATGACATGCATTCTTGATGATGTGTTTTATGCTGACGAATTGCCTCAGTTTGATCAGTATGATGACGATTATGTTCTCCAAATAGAAGCTAATCTTGTAGACAAATCAACAGCTAGTTTGTGGGAGGAAGAAGTTCACTTTCAACAGTTCGAATACAGTGATCAGTCGTCACATATCAGCTATGGAAATGACGAGGAAAGTGCAGCAAATTTTGAAGTAAGTGAATGATCTTTGCCTTTTTGTTTTGCTTCATTTCAGTTCATCAGAGACACCATTCATGCAATCAGAAATCAACTGTCGACAAGTCTTGATCTGAAACTTTTTGAGGGAAATGAAAACCTTGTTCAAGACTTCTCATATCCAGATTTGCAGCCCCCGAATGCCATTGATTGTCAAGTTGCAGATGAGGACATGGAAATTGGAAAAATGATACAAGATGATTCCATACCATTTTGTTTTGAATTATTTCAGTTTTTGAAGGGTAAATTTCATAGTAAATCTTCAAATGAACAACTTGTAGGAAGTCAACAATTTCTCAGTTTTAATGTTGAGGATGAGACAGATAGCGAAATTCTTGTGCAAGTTGTTAATGAGAAATCTTCCCCTGAAATGATTGATGAAATCATTTCGGATACAAAACCCTCCCTAGCACCAGATTTGCAGCCACCAGACACAATTGAAGATCATATTATAGATGAAGGTGTGGAAGCCGAAATACATGATTTAATGATGCAAGAGGATTATGTACCTTTTTGTTTCGAAGCATTTCAGTTTATAAGGCATAATATTCGTAATATCTCTAAAGAAAAAGATGAATAGCCAGTAGGATGTTATACAGTTTCAAGGGATACATCACAACAGTCTTCTCAAATTTTTTATGATCCTATTGTTGATGTGTTGAATGATGTTTGTAGTCAAAGTCCTTCTCCTATCTGTGAGCTTGACAAAAGTATTCATACAAACTTGATCCGATAGTCGGTTTCTTTGTTTTTTCAGCAGGAGTCTCGTCACAAAGCTCAGATCAATGTTTGCATTCATGGTATGAAGAAAAGAGAAGTAATCCATTGGATGAGCTAAGTCCCAGTGTGCATGAACTTCAAGATCCTTATGCAGTGTTTTTGGAGGAGGATAGAGAATCCATATTATTCAATGGATCTGTTCACAAGTGTTCATGGGAGTTGCCTTTCAGTAGTTCTCTCTTGTTGTGCATAAGCAAACACTTGCGGAGAATTCAAACAGCAGCTGGAATACTTACTTGGTTGCATTGGTTGTTTCATTTCACTTGATCAGGTGATGAATGGAACAACTAGAGTAGGTTGTATTGAATAAGCTCTACATTGAGCATTTTTTCTAGTCTGTCGGTTGTGTTTAAGTATCGAGTTAGTTTTTAGTTGAGTGAGAGTCAATTTGTGTCATCAAGTCGTCAATTTTCAGTCATGCATTTCAGCTTGAGTTTTTGACTCTATTTCCCAATGGATAAGGCATTGGTCTGCTCTCCCAAAGATCTGTCGTTCTTGGCACCTCCAAGGAGATACCATCCCCATTGGAGCTAATGTTAGTGTTAGTATTTGCAGCCTTCCTCCAGTGATCAAACATGCTCTTACAAAGTGATTTTAAGGTGTCAAGGTCAAATTTTGTCATTTCAGTGAGTCTTCAAGAAAAATTTGGTCACTAGGTATTAGGTCTAGGGTTTGTTTTCACTCCTGTCAGATTTGTCCAAATGTCGGTCCATGTCACCATTCAGCTGATTGTACCATTTTCAGGGTTTTGTCATCATCATGTCAAGTTCCACGGGGTCATTTTACACCTTGTTCATGCTTCAGTTGTGCCTAGGTAAGGTTCATTTCCCTCTCCTAGGGTTTTGAAAGTAATTTCTCTTGGATGGTGAAATCATCGGCAAAACTTGTATCCTAATGTTCATACACCTTCCCCTATCCTTATTGTACCTTATTAAACACTTCACATCACTAAGATCTCCCAAATTCCTCATTTTCACGCAAACCTTAGTTTCTTGCTACAACTTGGCAATTTTCTAGGCTAGGCCTATGTTTTGCCCTTTTGGACCCCTTCCCGTCACTCAATATTTGAAATTCCACTTTCCCCTACTTCCTAACATCCCTCCCTACTTCTCAAAATTTCCTCAAGAATTTAGAAGCCCCATATCCCCTTCATTTCGCTTCATTTCAACAAATCCCCTGTTCCACACATCGGGATAGGTTTTACTCCAATGATGTTCCTGAGCAATAAAAGATGAATGTGGGGAAAATGAGAGAGGTTTTTATCCACAATAGGCCAAAGAAGAAAAATCTCCTTCACTTTTTACACAAGTGTCATGGTTTTAGAGAAATGTCAAAAATATAGTTGCCTAGGGAGAATTGATGCACCTCTGAAGTTACTTTGGGACAACCAAGTTTTCTCCTAGTTTGGTTGGACAAATGACTTATGTGATGAGTCAAATGATAACTAAACACAAGGAGCTTTCCAACAAGCTATCATGATCTCAATTTGGAGTTTAGGAACACCTTCAAACGTTGATTGCAACAACACTCTACCTTGAGGCAACCTTATTTGACACATTTTGACCAGTCTTGGGAGATTTCATTTTTGATAGGGAAAATGAACTCTAAATTAAAAAATTCCAGTTGGGTTGGAAAGTAGACTCCAATACCTTTCCAACGCGCTATCCTACACCCAATTTGGACACCGGGAAGGCCTGCAAAAGGCTTCTGGAAAAAGTGCTACGCACTGGGCAGGTGGCGCGGCGCATTGGGCTTTGATTTCCAGTGTAAAATAACAAGCACGCGGCGCATTGGTGAGGCGCAGTGCATTGGGCATGTTGTGCAGCACATAGAGCCAGAACTTAAATTTTTGTCATTTGTTTAAAAAAAACTCCAATCCGCTTGGTTCTTCTCGCTCCAAGAAGTTTATGAAATTGTCATTAACATGTTTGATGCTCATTGAAGTGGATTATGAGAGTTTGTGATGTCAAATTGCAAACCTTATTACTTTGTTTAAAGCTTCTCCTTAGGGTTTTGTTTTGGTCTCTTGGTGCCAAAGACTCCTTTTCCCCTTCACCATGAAACCCATCATCAATATTAAATCCCTTGTTCCTCTACATCCCAAAATCACTTATTTCTAAAGTCCTATTTTCCTATCCCTAAACCCTACCATACCCTATTACTCAATTTTTCCCATATCATTTGAAAAATTCCTAAATCCCAAAACCTCGCATTCCTAAAACACAATCAAGTGACTGTCCTCACATTGCAAACTTCACTTGATTGAACCATACCCTTTCCCTCACTCCATTATACCCACTGTTCCATATTTCTCACAGTCCCTCATTTCCCTTTGGCATATTTGGCACTTGGAGACAAGGAAATCAAGTCTTCATTTCTCATTTTCAACCAATCTAACATACACTTGTCATACACATTGCAACACCATGACGGACACTGATTCATCATATGAACACGACAATAATTGCACCATTGAACTGTATACACCAGGAGGGTACTAAGGAGGTGCAAAACGCATGATCGGCTCCAAATCTTGGCTGAAGCCTCTTTGGCTGAGCATGATACTTGATGAGGCACCTTCAGTCCAAATTTCAAGGAATTTGGAGAAAATTTTGTCATATTTGATTTTTGTGGTTACAAAACAGAGTTTTATGCCCAATGCGTAGCGCCACTTGGCGCTCGCTTATGGTTGGGACATCTTCTAGAGGAAAACTTGATATTTTTGGGTTTTTTTTTTTATGATAAATTATGCATGCTCAAGAATGACCGAGATATTTCATCAAGTTCTAGGTGGCCTAAAGGGTCGAAAACACCTTGAAAATGGCCTTTCTGCCACTTTTTCCACACACAGGAAGCAGTCTTGGGAGATTGGATATTTGGAGGGGCAAATGGACACCAAATCCATAATTTCCACTTGGGTTGGAAAGTAGATAGGCAAGGCTTTCCAAATAGCTATCGTGAGCTCAATTGTGACTTTGGGAAGTGTCTCAAAATCAGCTCCAAATTGGCGTGACGCATAGAGAAATTTGGCCTCATTTTCACTCTTCAGCTTAGACATTCGCCCAGTTTTGACTAGTTTTAATTTTTGATGTAACTATTGATCTACCATGATGTAATATTGGCACATTTTTACTTGTTCTAGAGGATTAATTCACTAAAAAGGGAAAATTAAATGAATAAATCAATTTCCTAGCATATAGAGGCAAGTTGTTTGATTGCCTAGATTTCAGTTCCTTGTTTATAATTGGTTCAAACAGCTCCTAGAATGATGAGCTCGACCCCTATAGGCAAGGGAATGGGTTTGTCTTGTCTACATTATGTAATTTATAAGTCATTTTCATGGTTGGACACTTGGGATTGTTTGGCACTTCATTGTACATTCATTTTCAGTAGTTTTGGCAAAGGAAAGTCTAGGATTTTGCAGCACTTGTTGGAATCCATGTGGCTCTGTGTTTTGATGGTGTTTTTATATATGTAATCGTAAGTTCACTGATGTTTATGTGTATCATTTACCCTTCTCTTTTCTTCTGAAATTAAACAAATGAGTGATTAAAGTAGAATTCATTGGACTGCTATGCTCTGCCTTGAAATTTTGTTTAATTTTCAATGTTTTCATCTGTTTGAGGAGGACTCTTGAGACCCTCTTTCCCTCCTTAGCTCCTCACTAGTATGATGCATCCATTCATTCAATCTAAAGCATCAAAACTATTGCCTTCCTTGCCCCAATCAGAACTCTGCAAAAACTAGCCCTCTTCCCCAAACCCAAATTTGCCTCTTCCATTTTCCAACTCAAAACCCCCAAAAACTCAAATCAAATCCTTGCACTTCATACCTAGCCTAAAATTAGTTGTAAAATCAGTCATCTCAATCCTATTTGATTATTTTTTGTTGAGATTGGTCTGGATAGAGCCCTCCCCTGTCTCTTAGCGTGGTTTGATGTGGACCTAGAAGCTTACCTTTTCAGTGTGAGGTAAATCTAGGCTCTAACAGAACCTGTCTCTGAGTCTAGAAAAATGTGAATCCTTAATGACTGAAGGGACTATGCTAGGTCATTCAATATCTTAGTAAGGACTATAGGTGGGCCTAAACAAAATAGCAATCATCCAAAGGGTCCTACCTCCACAAAAGCAGAGAGATGTTGGGATTTGCTTAGGGTTAGCTGGATACTACCGAAGGTTCATAAAGGACTTCAACAAGTTGGCCTCTCCTTTGTTTGGTTTGTTGGCTAAAGATTCTGAGTTTATATGGTTAAAGAGCTATCAAGTGGCCTTAGACATTCTAAAGGGCAAGTTAACCACTACACCAATCCTTAGAGGCCCAAACTGGGCCCTCCCTTTTCATATTCATGCTGATGCCTCACATAAAGCCATAGGAGCAGCCTTAGGTTAGGAAGAGGAGAAATTGCCCTATGCCATCTATTTTATCAGTAAGAACCTGTCAAAGGCTGAGCTAAACTATACTGTGATTGAAAAGGAACTCCTGACTGTTGTGCATTCATTAAACAAATTTAGGCATTATGGTACAAGCTATCAAACATTTGTGCATATTGATCATGCTGCAATCAAATATTTAATGAACAAACCAGATGTAAATGCTAGAATTATAAGATGGTTTCTTTTATGACAAAAGTTTGATCTAACTATTATTGATAAGCCTGGTAAGGAAAATGTTGTTGTTGACTTTCTATCTAGGATGAATCTGCCTGTAGATGAAGAAGGAATGGTGGATGACCACTTACCAAATGAGAATTTGTTTTCTATTTCAGTTCTCTCCCCATGGTTTACTGATATAGCAAACTATTTGGTATCAACACAGTTTCCACCAAACTTTCCCTCCAAAGAAAAGAGCAAGATAGTCAGGAAGAGCGCCCCCTTCACCTTGATTGGGGGAAATCTGTTCAAATTTGGCCTAGATCAAATCTTGAGAAAGTGTGTAAGGGAAGAGGAATTCTTTGAAATCCTTCTAACCTGTCATGATGGGCCTTGTGGAGGTCACTTTGCAGCAAAGAGGACAACATTCAAAGTGTTGCAAGCAGGTTATTATTGGCCTACTCTTCATCATGATGTGAAAAATTACATTAGTCATTGTGATCAGTGCTAGAGGATGGGAACGCCTACTCCAAGATATGAAATGCCTCTATAACCTCAAGTGACTTTTGAGCCATTTGAAAACTGGGGAATGGACTTCATTAGGCCTATCAACCCTTCTTCAAAGCAAAAACAACACATCATTGTGTGCACTGGTTATTTGACTAAGTGGGTCGAAACGAAGGCAATTAAGGCAACAACAGAAGAGAAGGTTGTTGAGTTCCAAAGGGAGAATATATTCTACAAATTTGGGTACCCTAGAGAGCTAGTCACAAACCAAGGCAACTAGTTTACCTCCGGCATGATTGAAGAACTGTTCAACCATCACAAAATCAAGCATAGGACCTCCAATCCTTATCATCCATAAGCTAATGGGAAAGTGGAGGTGACCAACAGGGCACTGAAGAACATCTTAACCAAGGTAGTGAGAAACAACAGGAAGGATTGGGCATAGAGACTAGTTAAGGCCACTTGGGCCTTTAATACAACATCGAAGGTCACCACTGGATTTACACCCTATGAGCTGGTCTATGGGAAAAAGGCTTTGCTGTCCATTGAGTTCTAATATAACACATTGAGGATGGAAACCCAACTAGATCTAGATCTTAGTCATGCACAACAAGAAATATTGTTCCATTTGAATGGCTTGGATGAATTCAGAATGCAGGGCCTCCTATATACGTAGATAGTTCAGCTTCAGAGGAAGATTTGGCATGAAAAACATATTAAGGAGAAGCAATTTCAAGAGGGAGACTGGGCATTGTTATATGACTCTAGGTATAAAGACTTCAAGGGTAATCTAAGGACAAGATGGCTTGAACCTTATGTGGTGGAAAGAAGCCATGATAATGGTTCAGTGCAAATCAAAACTATAGATGAGGAATTCATTCCATTGCTTGTTAATGGACACCGATTGAAAATGTACAAGAGACCTTTATCAAAACAAGAGTTCATTGACAATATCAATAAGACAATGATGATGGTGGAGCAATTTCCAGCTCCTCCCTCATCAGGGCACTGAAAAAGAGAAAAAAATAAGGATTTAGGTGAAAACCTTCCTGAGGCGCCCAGGGTAGATATCTACGGTGAAAACCTCTCCAAGGTAGCCTAGGTGTTTATTTATATATATA
>APFE031370659.1:0-10917 GCA_000404065.3 Pinus taeda
TATATATAAACCATGGTTACAAAAACTCAAGCTTAAACCAAAAATACATGGCTTTATTAAAAATTTATTAATGGATCAAACATGATAGGGAGGAGTATTTAACGTATGTGAGGTGGAGTGAATTTGGAGGGATAAGGAGGTAAGCATGATGTAGAGATAACGAAGGTCGGGAGTTATATAGGAACTTTATAATAAAATAGTCACAACATAAATTTGTATCTGAGGTCGGAGGCTGATACATATTAGAAGATTTTATATGTGCACAAACAAAGAAATGTTGAGACAGTGATATTTCAATATTGGGATATCAGAGCTTTTGAATTTTGGAGGAATAAATTCAAAAGTTTTAAATTTCAGAAGAATTAAATCAGAATTTTTAAATTTCGGAAGATTTATATCGGAAGGGAGGAGGTGAGGTGAAGTGGGGTCCACTTAGAGTGAAATTCAAATTTCTTCAAAATGAACTATAGCCACTCTGCAAGTTTGATATTTTGGGTATTATAATTAATTTTAAAATTAGGAATTGGAATAAATTACCAAGATCCCGAAAAACACATTATTTTAATTGTTCTACAATTTGACTAGGCGATTTTGTAGGACCGTTAGTGAAAACAAAGAAATTAGTCAAAATTAACTAGGGATTAATATTTACAATGAATTACTAATGTAATTACAAAAATTAAAATAATGTACATTTTATACATTTTTTAACCCAAGCAGTAAAAATTATCGAACTTCGAATGAACACCATTTGCAAAATGTGTAACCAAATGAGACGAAACAAGTATCGATGGAAAGCTAGCGAAAAACCGAGCTCAAGGAAGAAATCAAAATAGAAATCTGACAAAAATGAAAAAATAGAAAAATTGTAGGACACTTAACCAAAAGAAACTTTTAAAAGGTGATTTAGCCAAACATTAATGGAAAAGGTCCCCATTATTTGAAATAAAAATGTCAAAATTGGAGGATATTGGGTTTTCCCTGCAACAAGACCTGAAGTTTATCTTTCCCATAGAATATTCTTATTTGCTTGAGTATCCCAGGCCTATTTTATTTCTTGGATACCTTTGACTATTTAGAATATGATCTAGCATTGTTGTGCCTTCTGTAAATTTTTAATTTAAACCTTTCTCGGTCTCCACTCTCTCAATATATGTTCTCAAGGAGATGACCTATGCCTCAAGACTCATACATTTTTCTTCCCATTCATGGATCAAATCACGAAGAACTTCTTCCTTTCAGTTAAATTATTTTAATTTGACTTTCAAGGACATAATTTCATCTTTACATGTTTTTGTGGTTGTTTCTTTTTGTACATTGAACTGTAAGTATTGTTTTAAATGCTTGTTCTCTTCTTCTAGTCTCTCACATGTTCCCTATTTTTCTTCTAGTAGAAGGGTTAAACTATGTTTACTTTTAATGGCTTCTTCAAGTTTTTTTTTTTTTTTTTTTAAACAAACTCTTCATTGTTTGAGTTGTACATACCTTCTTCAACATGCTGCAGTTTTTATTTTAGTTTCATGTTCTTTTTCTTGGCCTTCTTCAACTCATTAAGAGTACTAATGAGTTCCCTTTCAAAGTCCACTACTCCTACTTCTTCTTCTTTCTCTTTAGAGTTAGTAATATTTTGCTTCTTGGATAATTTGCATCAAATGCCATGAGTAAATACTCATTTGAATTGTTCTATGAAGAATCATCATTGTTTGATTCTCATGTTGAGCTATCCTCTTTGGAATAGAGTCCCTTTTTCTTAAATAATTTATTCTTTTGTTGTTTCTGAGATTTGTTTCTAAATTTATGATCATCTTTCTTTTCAATCCTTTCTTTGTACAGACATTTGGACGAAAAATTTCCAAATCTCCCACAATTAAAGAATTTAAAGGGAAACTTCCCTTTTGATTTTCCTGAGCCACACTTCAGTTTCCTGAAAAATTGAGCCAGCTTCTGATCAGATTCATAGCTGGAGCAATATTGATGATCTTTTTTCTCATTGGCCTTCTTGGACACTTTGAATTACACCTCCTTGGGTTCATACTTCTCTCTTCCTACTCTCATCTCATAAGTAAGATGTGAGAGTACCAAGCAACTGGTCCATCTTGAGATCCTTTAAAGTATCCATTTCTTCAATCGTTGAGACTTTGGCATTAAATATCATGGGTAGGGATCTTAAAACATTTTGAACAATCATATCTTCCTTGACTTCTTCATCAAGTCCTCTAATCATATTGGTTACTTCATTAACTCTGAGTAAGTGTTCTGTTATGTTTTCTTCTTCACTCATTCTTAAACTTTAAAACCTCATTCTAAAGGTTTGATGTTTGGTTTGCTTAACTTTGTCATCTCCGACATGATTCTAATTGAGCTTCACCCACAGTTCCTTGGGAGACTTACAATTTATAACCTTTATGGGTTCAGATTAACTAATTCCAAAGAGAATGACATTCTTTGCTTTAGAATTATTTCCATGCAATGTTTTACCATCTGCATTAGTGGGAGGGACATCAAGGAAATCATAATATATTAGTAAAAAGATCCAAACATATACTCCTAGGGACATAAGATAGGCTTCCATCCTAACTTTCCAGAAGGCATTGTGTGTCCCATCAAAGACTGGTATCTTGCTTGAGTAAGCATATTCACTCTCTTGCCTAGAAATAATTCCTTATGGATCTACCTTCGAGTGGTTAGATTGTTCCTGAAGGAACCTGGATCTAATACCAATTGTTGAAATAAGGAATTACTAGAAGGGGGGGTGAATAAGTATTAGTGAGGTTCTTAATATGTCTTTAGTTATTTCCTCTATTGTTTGTTACTTATGAGAGCATTCATACATAATAAAAATGAACAACAAGATAAGACATTCACATGTACATACAATCCATTACATGAGCAGTATACACATATTGACAGGGATATTTTTACGTGGAAACCCAAAGGGAGAAAACCACCAATTTTTTTGTTGCTACGATGTAAATTAAGCACCTACTTAATTACATCAATTTGTTTGTGAGCACCCACTCATAGAAGGCACTGACCACCTTAGGATAGCAAGCATCTACTTTCCAAGAGACACCAACCTATTACGAATACATGCCACCAACTTCTCTAGCCATTGTTCTACCTTTAATACAATTTTCAAACTGAAAATAGGGGAAAATACATATACAAAGAGATACCAATCTGGTTCACTATAGAAACACACTTCTGCTCTTGGTCCTTTACTATTTCACGGGCTCTCTCAATCACACACAACAACACCCTATCCTCTTCTCATAGCCGCATATACTTTTCTCTCATCCTTCTATCACATAGGTTCTCTGTAGCACTTTGCTTCATCTCAACCCTTGGCCCAATTACTCTGCTCACACACCCTATGCTACACTCTCTTTATCCCATACAACACTATTGTCTTCCTCACTTGTCTCATTGGAAATCATTGGTTTTTTTCCTCTACTGCACACTACTCAATGTTGTCTCTCTTGCCTGTTTCCACATTACCTGAGTGTGCCTTTGTATGACACTTTTATATTGTTATGTGTCTGTTGCTTGAGTTCTTCCGCTACATTAAACATGAGGATGGGCTCCTAAGCACTTGACCAACTCTTTGTGTGATCCTCCATGCTAAGAGTTTAATCTTAGTACACGTGCACTTTGGAAAGGCTTCCCATGTTTGTTAAATTGATCACATAGCTCAGAATGTACTCCAACATGGCTCTGTTCTTCCTTTAATTTTTTGAAGTGTGAAAGCAAGATCAAAGATGTCTTACTTCTTCTTGAGAAAGACTGCATTATCTACTCCTGCATGTTGTGGTCCTCACTGCCTTGACCTAACGATATTTGAAGTGGAAATTAATCCATCAACCAACTCCTTTGGCTTGCATTTACTCTCTATTTGTTGACCCATTCATCCTTTAACACTTTGTACTACGATATCAGAGACATAACTTATCATACCTCATATTAAAAGAAATTTACGAAATCACAAAATTCTGATACCTCTAACTCTTAGGTGCTTAGCCCCCTTATCGTTTTATTTCTCATATGACAGGTGCCTTAGACTGTCAGCTTAGTGCTTAGGTGCTAGGGCCTTTATGCTCATATCGGGGGACTATCTCCCTATGTATAGCTCTTTCCCTTAGTTCTTTTGGGTTTCTACATCCATATGCCAACATATGTTGGAGCTTCCTACATTGTAGCTTTCCTCGAAGTTCATTTAAAGTGGAGTTCTTAAATCCCCAGCCTCTAATGTTATTCATAGTACTTAGGTGCTAGCCTCGCCCTATGCCCTTGGGATCCATATGACCAAGTGCTAAACACCATCAGATCCCCCTGTTTCATAACTTCTCTCCAAATTACAATTACGGAGGAATTTTTGAACTTCAAACCTATGAAGTACTTTCCACGTGGAATCACATAGAACTTGGGTACTCGATCTTCTCTACACCCTTGGTTCTTTAGGTCCTCATGACCGAGTTCCATTCCACATCAGATCCCCTTTATTGGATTGGAACTTTTCTATAAATCAATTAGATAAAAGTTACGAAAACTCCAACCTCCAATATACTAGTCTCCAAGATGACAACGTGTTTTCGTCATTGCTCCATGTGGCTCCTCCTTATTGGTGACACATGTCACCAAGATTCTTCCCATTAAGCCACCGAAAATATTGAATCAAACTACCATGTGTCCACCGTACAACCACATCTTGCTGATATCATTTTCCACATCATCTCCTCAAGGCAAATCAGAAGTTGCCATGTGTCCAATTAGAGGAGAGAGAAACATTCCATTAGTCCTTGGTTTTTTAAGGATTTCCTTTGTATTTCTTATCCTTCGCAAACCTCGGAACTTTCAAATATTCTCAATTTATATGGACTTGCAAGGTTCTAAGGTTCCAATGGCCTCAACCTTCAGATATTTTGATATTCCCTCTACTCCAAGGTTCTAATATCGGGTCTTAATGTGCTCCGACCTTTGATATCAGATCAGAAAGTTTTCCTTAAAGAATTATAATGGAATCTAACCTTCAATATTCTATCCTCCTAAGGTCTCGATATGCCAGCTTGATTTGATACTGCGACCTGCTTAGGACTGACTTTAGTAGTCAATAAATTTTGATCCATGAGGTCATTTGCAAACTTCAACACACAGTTGGAAATCTCTTTCAGGGAAATTTCTAGTGGAGAGGTTCCAATGTAGGCTTGGATCCCATCTACTACTTGATAAATGGTTGTAAACTCTATACCTTAATGATACTCTAGTTGACATCAATGCCAACATACCAAATGCCACAAGCCATCTAGACAATGCCAACTATCCAACATACGTTATGCAGCGTATATGACAAAACCCATTGAAGTAGAACCTACATTTTACAAAAAGGTAGTTGCACATCAAGTATGGAAGAATCCAATGCTAGAAGAATATCAATCAATGATAAAGCATGATCTTTGGAAAATTTCTCCTAGACCAAAAGATAAGTCAGTTGTGAATTCCAAGTGGGTGTTCAAAATCAAGCATGTAGTTGACGGGAGTATCGATAAGTACAAGGCAATATTTGTGGCTAGAGGATTCCCTAGAAAAGAAGTAATTAGTTAGGAAGAATTTTTTTCTCCAATAGCCAAGTAAACTACAATTAGATCTCTCATCTCTATTGCAGCTACTATGGGATGTAACATACATCAAATGGACTTCAAGATAATTTTTCTGAATTGCACAATTGATGTAAATCTCTACATTGAGCAACCTCAAAGATTTGAAGTGCATGGAAAAGAAACTCATATTTGCAAGTTAAAGAAGGATCTATATGGCTTAAAACAAGCCCCTAGAACATGGTATGCTAGAATGGATGCTTATCTATTAGGAATCATTTTCATCAAAATTACTGATGATCCAAATCTCGACATCAAGGTGATAAAGAATGAGCCTGTGTTCATATTACTTTATGTGGATGACTTACTGATAATAGGTGTGGACAATCATATTTATCAATGCAAAAAGAAACTAGAAGTTGAATTTGATATGAAAGATCTTGGACTAATGCACTATTATCTAGGACTTGAAATTTGGCAAAATCTAGTGATATTTATCTTGGTCAAGGAAAAATGTGACCAAGATTTTACGGAAATTTGGAATGATGGATAGTAAACCAATGAAAACACGTGTGATCATCAATTTGAAGAAGCTAAGGAGTTCATACTCAAGTTTTGTTGATACAACATCCTATTCATAGCTTATTGGTTCTTTGATGTACCTCATGAACACTTGGCCATATATATGTTTTGTAGTGAGCACTCTTAGCCTGTTTTAGATGGAGCCTAGATATGATCATTGGATATCAACTCAACACATCCTAATATATATTTGTGGGACCATACATCATTGCTTGATATACATTGCAAGAATCTAGATTCAGTTATTGGGCAACACAGATTTGGACTAGGCAGGTAGTGATACAAATGGAAAAAGTACTATTGGTGTTTGTTTCTATTTGGATCCGTTATGGTTTCATGGATGAGAAGGAAACAAAACTCGGTTGCATTGAGTATTACTAAATTGAATACATAACATCCAGTGAAGTTAGTTGAGAAGCAATTTGGCTCCGTAAGTTGCTTGTAGATCTATTTGAAGGACCTTTGGACTCTACCATCATATGTTGTGACAACCAAAACTTGATAAAGCTAACATAGGACCCAATTTTCCATGCAAGGATGAAGCATATTGATATCTAATATCACTACATTCGAAGCTTGGTGCAGGATGGGGATAGGAAGCTACAATAAATCTCCTCTAATGAACAAATAGAAGATATATTGATGAAGTCTCTTCCTAACAGGAAGCTTGAGTATTTGTGAGACAAGCTTGGGCTTATGGATATCTCCTCCCTGGTTGCGAAGGAGTGAGGGTGGAAATTGTATTTCTCATGTGTCATGTACTATGACTAGGACTAATGGTTGTAATACTAGTAAAGGCACTAGCATGGAGAATGGTGGATTGGGTAAAGATCATGGAAATACATTCTTGAGTTATGTATTGTGATTGTTTAGGACTAACATCCTAAGTTGGATATATGAGCACGGTAAAGAATAGTCCAGAGGACGTAATTATCCCTGGATTAGGAAATAGTCCTATGAGGTCATACCTTAGGAACACCTGAGTGGGGTATGTTCCTGAGAGGTGGTGGTGTCCAAAATTTATGCCTCCCAACATTATGCTCTTATCTATTAGAGAGATAGAGCTTGTCAGTAAAGGCCTTACTATTTTTGATAATGATGGTTATGATGATGTAAATCATCATAACTGCTTACTACTACAAATCCTTTCTTATATGAATATTTCAACTCGAGAGTATCCTATTATGTCATATGAATACCTCCATAGTTAAGAGGGAGCGTTGAACAATATAGCTAGTGTCGATCTTCATAATGTAATAAAATGTAATTTTTATCATTAATTATATTTATTATTATTATTATTTCATTTTCAGTCAAATAATTTTCTTCATGTTTATAGAGTCAATTGAGTCGAAAAGAATTTATAAAGAGTCAAAAGAAATGTATTTGAGTCAAGTCCCATTTGGAATCATTGTAAAAGAAAAGAAAAATATTTTTATTTTGAGTCAAAAGGTCAACACAAGACCAAGTCTGCCTTAAGGGTAGCTATCCAACCCTCCTTGACATGTATAAATACAAGTCATCTTGGACTCATTCATTCATCATCACATCAATTTCTGTGCAAAAGACAAGAAGAAAAAGGAGTGAAGTCAAAAGGAGAGAGAGAAGTCAAAGAAGAGAGAAATTCAAGTGTTTTTAGCTTGTTTCTACTAGCACATCTGAAGCTTCTAGGTAAACTTTATGAAAATTACAAGTTTGAAATATGTCCTTCACTGCAGCCCTGAAATTTCTGCAAATTTGTCCAAATTTCAGAAGGTTTGACCAACATTGACTTTTGTTAACTTTTGACTTGGTTAGAGGAGGGTTGACTTGGATCTTTGTGGCAGTTTTAGTCTTAATATTGAGTCTTGGATATCTCATTTCATTTGATTCTATAAGTGAATGATTCATTGGGTTTTCCCCCTTGCAGGGGTCTTTCCTTGGCTTGGAGCTTAATTTCTGGTATTTTTTGTCTCTTTATGATCTTTATGCTTTGAAGTTTTTTTAATTGCTTGATGAAGAAGAACATAAATTATAAGAAGACAACTAGCATTCACAAGTAATTATCAATAAGAGCAATCAAGATTTAATCTATCTTGCAGTTGGTTTCTCAACACTTCCCCACCCACATCACCAAATAATATAAACCAAAAAAATAGTTGGAAACAAGCCAAAACATGGAAACACACCATAAAACATATGTATATGTTACTAGGAAGTTCCAAAATTCAAAAAATGATTTGAAATTTGAGCATGAGTTTCTTAAATGTTTAATCCTAAATAAATTGTGCTTTAGTTCCAAAAAACATTTATAAGGTGCATGAGAATGAAAATATAGACATAAATGTACAATAAACCAAATTAATTCATATACCAAATATCCAAAAATATTCTGAAACATTTTCCTTAGTTTAAATAAATTATGCTTTAGTTCCACAAAACATTTATAAAATACATGAGAATAAAAACAAGGACATAAATGTACAATAAACCAAACTAGTTCATATACCAAATATCCAAAAATATTGCAAAACATTTTCCTTAAGTTTAAATATCTTATTAGTTCATTCTCTATATATTGTTATTTTGCAAAAAAAATGCATACATGTTATTAATTTGATGCCCTTTAGCATAAAAAAATACTTACGGATAATAATACAATAGCTAATAACCTAGTCAATTACAAAATCTCAGCATAATAATAAATAAAGACCCGACTAAGTCATTTAGTTGGAGAATATTTCCTTATGTAACATTCATTTAAATAGAAAGTAAATACTCATGAATTTTCTATTATAGATATGGAATATGGAATAAGGGTGCATCAACATGTCTCACTCGAATATGGAGGTAATTTTGTGGTTGCTTCTAGTCGTATAATGAGGATTGCTCACCTAAGCCTCATGCACATAGTAAAAACATGGTAAAAATCCCTTTCATATTATGATTCTAATATTTTTCCTTATTCAATACACAGTGAAATCGGTCCATGACATTCTCCACTCGAATTTTGACGTTCATAGTAACCATAACCTCATTTGTATCAAAAAAAAATTAGTGTACGGTCAAAATATTTTAAATATTCAAACCTCCTATCTTCTCCCAAAATTGGAAAATAACGTTGGTTGATAGAACCGTCCATATTGATAAATTAGTATAGGATCTAATAAAACCAACCATAACATAATGTTCATAAGTTATCATATATTCTAATATTTATCACCTCACTCTCAATCACTCTTTGATTGGCACACCCTTTCATTACTACATTCGAGAATGCTTTCCTAGTGCTGGCAAGGAGGTGCTTGGCATGGTATTATTGGTAGACCATTGGGTAGTGGTACAACTTTTCTCAACAAAGACTATCCATTGGCAAGTCCAATAAATTGTGCCATTCTAATAATACAAGTTAGTTAGTTTGGATTATAAGTTCTTATGGAAATGATCTTTCACATGGTACCACAAATTAGAATAATTGAAATCATATAGAAGATATCGATGTTCCATATGAAGAACATGCAATATGAGCTATAAAGGCTTTGCTTGTAAATATACACAACAAGAAAAGAACTATATCTAAATACTTACTATCTTATTAAGTATATGTAAACATCCAACCTTCTTATTTATATGCATATTCAAATGGGTCATATCTCTCATGATACTTAAAGTATTATACTTAAAAAGTAGTCATTAAGATTGTAGTTTAAAAGTAGTTATCATTAAGATTGTAGTTTGGATTTTTTTGGGATACTTTAATCTCCACGAGGTCACTGGTTCAAATCTTATAAGAATGGGTTGGGATATGAATCACCTTTGAAGAAATTATGCTATCTCAAAGGGTGTCTTCACATAATCTTGGTAATAGCATCTCACTTATTGGAAAATTGTTCTTCCATCCAACGTTAGGGATGGCGCTACCCTATGCTTAACCTAATTTGTAGAAAAAAAATATAAATAAATAAATAATTTAATAGAAAATGGCCCTACACTAAAGCTAGCCTAGTTAAAAACAATGTTAATTTTTTTAATAAGAAAATATAATTTTTATAATATAGAAAATATTATTATAATGAATCAGTTTTATAATATTATAATTTGAAAGTTTTATGGTATATGATATAATATATTAAGTTGAGGTTCATCTCTAGTCTTGATATGTTATAAAGTATCATTATGAATCTTATATAGTTTAGACATTCTATTATATCACTTTCAATTTGATTGGACTTAACTTTATATGAAAATGTTAATTTTTACATCGAAGGTGTTCCCCTTTTGAAAATAGTTAGGCTAGGCATTGTCTACCTTTTTCATCTTCATTTGACATTTGTCCATTTTTTGTTTTGACGTAAAAATGGACCATTTTGCTAAATAGAATTTCCTTATATATAAAGGAATGTTATAAATAATAACGAGGAACTTCTTTCTTTTTATTTTTCTTTTTTTTAGAAGAAAAAACACTATAAGGATTATATTATATAGATGATAATACAGAACTGATATGTACAAAAACTGAGGATCATATTTCTCGGATTATGTCCTCGTTCCAGAGGGGTTATGGAGAGAGCATCAGCTTCATTTGGAACTTATCATGGAGGAACTTATTAGAATTGGAATAATCTCAAATCCCTAGATCTATTTTTTTAAATTTATTAAAAGTAATGGACCATTTTGCTAAATAAAATTTGCTTATATATAAATGGATGTCATAAATAATAATGAGGAACTTAAATATATTCAATATATTTAATTTAGTATATTT
>APFE031370669.1:0-78657 GCA_000404065.3 Pinus taeda
AAGAAATTAGATCCCTCTTGGCTGTTGGCTCATATTAAATCTGTATTTAAAATAAATCTATATTAATATAATTCAAGTCTAAGATATAAATTTATAGAATAATATTGACATCCATAAATTAAAAAAATAAAATTACACAAAAATTATAATATATATATTAATATATATATAGAGTATATATATATATATATAAATATAAATTATTGTGAAAATAATACATTTGTAAAGAATCTCAAAAAGTTAGCCATTGGGAAAAAGAGATGATCTTAAAAGGAATGTAAAAATAATTTAGGAAACATAAGCTTATTTAGCTTAAAGTATGAATATTATTTTTAAAAAATATTTAATTATTAAAAAAGTAAAGGGAACCAACAAATCCTTTTATACCGGAAAGGAAATAGCTATTTACAATTAATAAACTTATAAGGTGATCAGCTTAGTAAAAATATTGTATTATGTTGAGGAAACTATTAAAGGGAGTCATTGAGGCAAATCATATTCCTTTTATGGAATTTTAGTGTTTTTGTATTAAGTAATAATTAAATTAGGAAGTTGTAAGCTTAAATTAGACCTATAATTTTAGTTTTTGTTAAAATTATTTAAAAAAAAGTATGCATAACTCTAATAATTTTGAAATCAGAATTTCATTTGTCCATATTATTATAGAATTTTTATTTATATTAAAGTAACACATTATAAAATCACAAAAAATCAAAAGGAATGAACCAAAAAAATCTTGAAAATATTTTTGGAAATAAATTATTGTAAAAAAATGAGGAAACTTTTAATAAATCTTATAATTAAAAATTCTCAAACACAAATAAAAAATAAGATAATAAAATATTAAAATAAACTCAACAAGAATTCAAGAACAACTTTTTATGTAATAAAAATTACACAAATAAAATTATGTTTCTATATTTCACTGACATTCAAATTGTTTTTAATAAGGATACTTTGTAAGCCATCAAAAAAATTGTGAAAATGAAAATGGTTATATTTCACCACATTAGGGTGATATTTTTAAAAGAAATATATAATAATTGTTTTTTTACAAATATCATTAGCGTTATGAAGTGTTGTAAATACAAATTTTAGAAAAAATCCATATACGATTTGATATAGTGAGAAAAATATATATGTTAATTTAATATAGATAAACTATGTTATGTTGTGGCATGTCTAGTAGGGACCAATATTCATAAACAAACAAATTCATGATGTCTTTTATTTTCTATTGTAACTTTCCAATAATTTGGGTCCAATTATAGACCAAATTTGGATAAATCTTCTATTGATTGGTTCTTGATCTTGCAAATGTCATCATATGTTGTATTAGTGATGGAATAAATTTGTTGCATGTTTTGAAAGAGAGGCCAAATAGAATAGTTTTCAACCCTGTAATCCCTTATCATTCTATTTGTCACCTATTTTGAGTCCCTGTATACATGCAATTGGGTAATTTTTTGTTCAAGAACTAAATGCAGAAGGAGCTTTAATTCCATTAATTCAACATAATTGTTTATATATGGTCAAATACTAGATGTAAATTATATTTCAAGAGTGAAATATAGAAAATCGAGGCCCACTTCCCCTCCTACAGGAGGTGTCCCTTGTGTGGCCCCATCAAAAAGGCCCATGGATGGTCATTTTAGTTTTCAATTTCCAAATTGTTCTAGCCTTAAATGAATGTCAAAACTTTGCTGGGTTAGTTCTATAGAAACCAATATTTGAATTTCTATCTTGAGGGAGTTAAACTTTCCTTTTCGAAAAAACATTAAACTTTCTTCCTTGAGATAATACTTTATTCTTTTGCAACCAAATCCCATAGGAAATCAATAGAGAAAGAGTTTTGTGTTTCTTTTGATGACGGGCAGAGAACTAGTTTTGAGACTTTCATCAACAGAGACATTTTCCCAGGAGTAATTTTCATCATGTATGTGATATATCTCAATCCAAACTACTTGTATGAATGGACACTATATGAAAAATGAGGTCCTTCGAAAGCTTTTTTTTTGTGAATTATCTCATGTTGGTGTTTAATTTGTTTTTTTTTTTAACATGGAGCCACATAAAAATATTTTTCTTATCTGGGTATTTAAATTTTTGTATTCGCCCTCGACCCCCACAACCATGGTGCAGTATTTTGGTAAGTTTCCATGGATACACATATGTATCCAACCTCTACGGAATATTTTCCTAAAGGATTTTAGGCATAGATTAATAAATACATTTTCATATATTAGAGTACAAATGGTGAAAATTCCAAGTAATTACTAATAGAATTTTTTCAATCAACAAGGCAATTTTGGTGCATGAAGAAGTTACAATACAAAAGTTATTTCAGGAAAGAACTAAAAGTATAATAAGGGAAGTTTGTGCTACAATGAAACCTTACCAACATCCTAATAAAAAGGGTCGATGTCTTAACCAATTAGTGTATCAACATAACTCAAAATCAAAGTAGTTGACATATCTTCTAAAGAATATTGATGTCACTACAATTGTGTCTGATAGTAGTAATTTACCTTGGGAATCCTATAAGTGCAATGTTCCACATAAGATTGAATTAGGATGGTCAAATCATTTTACATAAAAAAAAATATTCTCACCACTCATATGTCCATACAATATTATATCATCATTCATGACAATGCCAACAAAACATAATCATGCAAAGACATCAAACCAAAAGAAAAGATGTAAATATTTTGCATAAGGATTCTTTGAGAACAAAGCATTTCTAAAATGGAAGGAAATACAATAAAAATAAATGTATAAAAATTAATATAAATAGTTGTTAATAATAAAAGGGAATGCCTTAGAAAAATGGCAATATTCTTACTGAAAATGAATGCAATTAGGTACTTGTATGGGGACCTCATTGTGTTTTGTTATATTCTATCATTTTTCATGCATTATTCAAAACATTATTTTTTCCATATGGATTGCTTTGTATCATTCCAAATATTTTGAATATCTGTGATTTGAGGCAGATTTTTCATTATAATATCTCTACTGATTTTATGGAATAAATAAAAGGTGCACAATGATGGATTCATATATAGAAGGATGGATGAAGCATATTAAGACAAGATGATTCCACATGTGAATTAACAATGATTTTGACAAAATCTAAGGTTAACTAGATTATGTACATAAAAGGATGAATGAGTTAGACAAGGAGTTGATGAACATAAAAAAGTCATTAGAATAGATCATGTAGTAGTTCATTGAATATCCATTCCCTTTTGCAAGTTCAAGTGTTTTTACTAAATTATGGTATTTAAGAGGATTCTAATAATATCAATAATGTCATGAAGGCCTATGAGTAAATTAATATCGAAATACTCTAAATTACATTGAAGCAACAATCAACTAGGAAGTGTATGGATGAATAAAGATCAAAGATGCCTTGAATTGAACATATTTTGATATTATGTTGAAAATTTTATTATTTCATAAAAAAATTTAGAGATAGTTCTAAACCTAGATATGATGGGCCATAAAATTAAAGGCCAATCTTAAATTGGAAACATTTCATGTCTCACTTATAGTAGGATATTTTGACTATAATTTCCACATTTTAACAATAGGATCGATAAAATAGTACACTCATGAGTGGGAGATCCTATAAACTAAGTTATCCTAAAGGAAATAATTCTAAATTGTAAGACTGAAAATTGAGAAAAACATTGAGGTCTGGTTTTACAATGTCTCAACTATAGAGAAGGCCATAATTAACTCTAATTCAATATATTACCAGAAAGAAAAGTTAATATAAAAAAGTGTTATGAGCCAAATGATGGTGGGTTCCACCTCCAACATAAATAATGAGTGAATCCATAAACCTATGTTTTATTTTTCTGCATGGTATACATGCAAAAAAATATATGCAAACCATTAATCAAGTCATTTTCAAGAGATTGATCAATACTTTTAGACATTGATTAAGAGACTCATTAAGATATAAGAAACCCTCAATAATAATGTTGACAAGGGTTAATTAAATCCTTGATCAAGGCCTTCAGGAGGGTTAATCAAGCCTTCAATCAAGCTCTATATGAATATTAATCAAATACTTAATCAATATCCATACATAAATTGATAGTTAGCACCCCAATTGATCGAAAGGACCTCAATTAAAGTCAAAATATTCATTCACATCCTTAATTTTTATAACAAAAGCCAAAACATGTTGTGAAGATATTAATACATTTTGGAAATTTACAAGATATCGATCCACATTTCAAGTCATTTCTCAATCAATCCTTCACTCCAACCATGTTCACAAATCAATTCAAGATATACTCTAGCCACATTATCAATGGCATCTACACAAGAGGTTAGTGGTTGCTTCTTTTTTCAAACAAATTTTAAATTTCATATAATTAAATTTCCATTATTTTGTTTAAATTTTATCAATTGCAAGCAATCATATGGTTAGTTTCATTTAAAACCATGTACTAACAAGAAAAAATGTTGTTGGATATTTTTGTATCATAAAATAACATGCACATGATAGATATTTATATCTTGATACATGGTTAGAAATCAAAACAAAAATGTAAATATTCTTCATTATTTTTAATTTATTTGATATAAAATAATAAACCAACATTTATACTATTGGTTTTAGTTTCAATTATATATTGGCAACAATACGCGTTATGATATTTTTTTCAATCCTTCAATAATGTAGATAGGATTGAAAAATATATATCAATATATCGATGAAAATAAGATAAATGATATAAAGAATGGAATTTCTTCAATTTTCATAACTGTAAATTTATTTAATTAATAACATAAGTGTTACCAATTTTATTTCTATCCATGTGGTAGAAAGTAGAAAATTTGCAATATTTTTCTCAATTCACTAGTAACACATATAAGATTGAAAATTATGGACTAATACATGGTTGAAAAATAGGATGAATAAACACTACAACTCACATGTTATTAAGTAGATATGTGATTAAAGTGAAATTATATTTTCCTATCAATGACCATTAATAAAACTTGAGATAGACCAAACAATCACCTCATCTACTACCACTACTCCCATGAAATAATGCATTTATGGAAAAGAATCCATAAATAGAATACATTGATCCATTCAAGTTACACACTAACCTTATAACCTACTTGTGATAAAAATATAATAAGATATTGTAAAGGGAGAGCCCACTTAGGCAACCAAAATGATCCCTAAATCTCTCAAGTAGAATAGAAAAATGTTTTTTATAGATTTGTCCCAAACAATAATGGAAAAAAATAAATTATCATCTTTAAGTGTAAATGGTGGGGAAATGAAGCTAATTACCTTATGAATTAGAAAATGACAATGCTGATGTCGATATATCTCATTTATTGGCTCTATATGCACAAAATTCCACTTTCCTATGGAAATAAACATTGATGAAAATACACTATATCCTTTCAACCATCTAATTAAAAAAGGGATAAGAAAAATAGGATTGATCATAAGGTAGTTGAGACATTTAAAAGGAAAGCCTCCATAGGCTCCCACAAACAAACACTAAGGCCCCAAGAAAATATGGAAATTATTTCTTTATGTAAATTACTTCGATGATGAACATTTCCACATTATCACTCACATTTTATGTGGAGAGGTTTGTGAAGAATAAGTCATCCACCCTAAAAATGACACATGGCCATTGTTCATATGTACATGAAAAATAACACACCCACTCTTACCAGCATAATGAAATATCATTTTCATAAGAAAAGTAATGGAAAACCTATAGTAAACTAAAGTCATTCAAGAAACACATTACACTTAAAGAAATAACAATATAGGTGGCCATCATGTAGAGTAGCAAGGAAGTTGAAAGGGGTAATCACTCTTATAAAACCATAATAATTAGTTAGCCTCCAAGAAAACTATAAAATAATGTGTTTATAAGCACCTCCTATGATGATCACATGTTATTATGTTTCTTGAAAAACTTTGATGTATTGTAGATGTGTTTTTGTCTTGTCAATGGAAGTGTGATTTTATGCCGATAGTGGTTCTGAGTGAGTTTTTTGTCAAGTTCCTCTAAATGAAAGCTATGGGTATATTTTAGGGAAACCAAATTCTAATTTTCAACTCTCTCCACCTAGTAACACACCAGTGATAACATGGAAATGTCAGTCATAGGAGGAAACTATATAAAAATTTGTTTTCTCTTTCTACTTAGAAGCTTAATGTTTATCTGGCTCACTCAAAGGGATTTCATTTTTGATGTATCAGGTAATTCACAATCACCACTATTATTGTCATGTCTATTTGAGTGCTTTAGTTGGGAGGATAAAAAAATTTTTTGTTGACATTTATTTGCCTGGGAAAGTGGAATTTATGCATAAAGAGGTGGTAAATGAGATGATTCTACATGAATACTAACCTTATGTAATTTCTAAGGTGGTTGGTTTCAATTTACCATTATTTACACTCAATATCATATGAGAAGTAGTTTTTGGTCATGATTGTTTGGGGAGGAACTTAGAAACAAAGATTTTTTTATTCTACTTATGAGATCTAGGATTTATTTTTATTTCCTAATATGGATTTTCATTTTTCAATCTATCATTAAATGTGCATAAAAAGTGGGTTATGATGATAACATTTTTATTGAATTGTTGCAACGTACTGTAGCTATGACTTTTCTTTCTATTTCATTTGTTAAGGGAAGTTTCATTTCATGTGAATACTAGTGGTAAATGAGAAAACGGTTGCATCCTCCTAAATAGTTTCCATGGTTCAATTGTAGCATTGTGAGTAGATAACTTTATACCCTATCTAGTTAGTAACACATGAATGGTAATGAAGGCCATGATCATCCACACATGCCTCACCTTGGTGACAAATATATTTTGTTGTCCATTCATAAAGGGGGTTTAATGTTGTGAAAAGCATAGTCAATATATTTTAAGTATAGAGTGTATACGTGGGGTTAGAGGGTAATTATAGGAATAAAGGGTATTAAAAATGGGTATTCAAATAATAATAGAGGATGTGCATTGAAAATAATGGCTATTTTTATTAAAAAGATTAATGGAAATGAGTTTGACAAAAGGATTTTGGAAGTCTTTATAAATATCTGGTGAGATTAGGGGTATGCTTTAATGTCCCATGAATGTAGGCTCTATGACATAGGTTTATTAAGTGAAGATCCCATGAGCCTCCTCAATTGGCTTTGAAAGAGCTAGGTCTTAAAGGGAGGTATGGATCTTAAACTAATAGCTTCGAGTTTTTCAAAACCATATTTAACAAAACAAAAGATCAAGATCAATTCTCTAAGGAGGTCCCCATTTCATGAATTTCGTTGGATTATTTGTGAAACCCTAGGTTATAAGATTCAAACAAGAGAAGGAGGATTCTTCTTGTGCTTTGGTTTGGATCTGTATTTATTCTCTCCATAAAGAATTCTAGGATCTAGATATCCTTGAACATATTGGAAACAAAATAGGGCACTTCGTGATGCCCTCAAATGTAATGGAAAATGGGAGATATAATCCATATGCATGCCTCTTTGTTTATATAACATATCCAAATCACTTCCTACTAGAATTGATGTGAGTAGTGGGGACATCATTTGGGAGTAACAAATTGAATATGATAAAATCCCCTTTTGGTGCCATCAGTGTCATGAACACTAACATATCTTCCAAGACTTTATAACAAACAACCCACAACTAGTGGAACCCATGAGTTCATATGAAAAACAAGGAGAATTCACCATGATGACCGATAGCAGGAACATGGCTAGGAAACTCATGGAGAAAAAATAAGCATATCTAGATCCTCTCTAGAATCGTTATATAGTACTGCAAGGACTAGCTGAAGAGGTTGTGGGTGTTAGAAATTAATTAGCATAGCAATGGAACACAAAATAGAATGGAAACATAAACAATAAAGCACATAAAACATGAGAGACACAAAAATGTGTGCTTCACCCAATTTGGGCTATGTCCATGGAGAAACATCCAATCCTTCCCTTATCTTATCTAACAAAATTAAGATATACAACCTACAAAAAATACAATGTAATTTCCTCTTCTCTCTCACACAATATCCTCTCTCTTTCTTGCACAGAATAATAATCATACATAGTCACAATACAATTCCCTCATATAAACCGAGGGTTTCCTTCTTTGATAAAAATCCCTAAATTAATAGAATTTCAACTGTTAGATCATTCACCTAAGGAACGACCTAGATTTACTATGAAATTACATTGTTACAAGGCAAATTTTCATCTATCGTTTGCTTCCAAACCCATACCTTGGGGCAGGGGTGGGGGTGGGGGGGTGCTTATGAAATCATCGTCGCCCCCCGAGACCCCCCTGAAAGCAATCCTACGTGCCATTGGCACCTTGTTAGGAACTGGGATCTGCTGCATTTAAAATGAGGCCTATGAATCAAGAAGACAATCAAGCTCCATGCTGAATAATCTCCCACTTAGAGACTGATTATAAAAACTCCACCAATGATTCACTTGTTGGACAATGCTCCCACTTGGACCTAGTTGTTTCTCATCTTCATCATCATTCTTGAAGGCTAATTGAAACTAAGAAGAAGCTCAATTGCTCCTTGGTTACAACCATTTTCAACATGTTTGCAAGTCTAGCTAATGTGTATCTTTTCCAACTTCAACTATCCATCATCCAAAATTGATCGTATGAAATGATACCTGAGCTATATGTGTTTAGTCTTCTAATGAAAGGTTTAATTATTCGCAAGACAAATGACTCTCTAACTATCATTTTATAACCTGATAGCCTCATGTTTCTTACCCGATTCATTCATAAATCTCTGTAACCAAGTCATTTCTTTGATGGCCTATTTAGCATCAATATAACCTGCTTCTGTTGATGAAAATGCAACAACACTTTTCAACTTAGAAACCCACGTTGTTCCACCTATTGTAAATACATACCCTATGGTTCTCCTCTTTTATCTCGATCAACTGCCATATCCGAATCGACATATCCCTATAGTATAGCAGTGTTTGATCCTTCAAAGCATAATTCTTTATGAGTTGTACCTCCAAAATACCTGAGAATCCACTTCATAGCCATCCAATGCTCTTTACTTGGATTATTCATATACCTTCTCAAAACTCCCACTACATGTGCAATATCAGGGTTTGTGCAGACCATTACATACATTAAGCTTCCAACTGCTGATGAGTATAGAAGTCGAGACATATAGTTTATCTCTTCTCGAGTCTTGGGGCACATCATTTTAGATTGAAATGACTAGCCAAAGGTGAACTAACTAGTTTTCATTCTGCATATTAAATTCTTCCAACACCTTTTGTATTTACTCACTCTAAGACATTGTTAATTTATGATTTTTCGTATCTCTATTTCTTCTCATATAAACGATTTTCTTTGCAACACCCAAGTCCTTCATTGCAAATGAATCAACCAATTTTATTTTCAGTGCATTCATTTCTTGCATGTTAGATTATGTAACAAGCATGTCATCTACATACACTAACAATATAATATAGCTACCATATTTTTGTTTCTTGAGATAAACATAGTGATCAAAATGACATCTAGTATAACCTTGTTTAGATATAAAACTGTTAAATTTCAAATGTCACTTCCTTGGAGCTTATTTTAAGCAATATAAGCTCTTCTTCAACCTGCATACTAGTTTCTCCTTTCCTTTGACCTCATACCCTTTTGGTTTCTTCATATAAATATCTTCCTCCAAATCCGCATGGAGAAAGGTTGCATTTACCACTAAAACTTAAAATGGTTCTAATTGAGGCCATTTTAACAATAGGAGAAAAAATTTCATCAAATTTTATACCTTTCTTTTGTGGAAACCCCTTCACAACAAGTCTAGCCTTGTACCTCTTTTTACCTCCATCTTCTTCCTTCACCCTATAAACCCATTTATATTGCAATTTTGTTTTACCTGCAGGAAAATTGACTAAGTCCCAAGTCTAGTTATGCATCAAGGAGTCCATCACTTCTTCCATGGCTTACTCCCACTTGTTTTTGGTTTCTACCTGAATTTCTTCTTCATATCCTTTCGGTGACAAAAGTACATAATATAATGAAGGAGAGTATCGTTCAGGGGGTCTACTATCTTGGTAGATATTCTAACACCACTTTTAGGTGTTTGAGGTGCATGTTGTTGTTGCAGTTGTTATTGTTGTTGTGGATGATGATCATTAGGATTTTTAGGCACTTTTACTTTTTCTGCAATCTCATCAAGTACTGTGTATTCTTTGTTTTCTTTTTCATTTTTCTTTCCCTACATCTGATCCTTATATAAGACCTTTTCATTGAATATGACATCTTTGCACCTAATGATTTTTTATTTATTTTCATAATGTTAGAAATTATTTAATGGAGCAATGAAATACACAAAATATTGTGGAAACACTAGTATAGAAATGCATAGAATAAGAGAGACATAGATATACATGGTTCATCCAATTTCGGGTACATCCACAGAGAAATAGCCAATCCTTCCTTTTATATTATCTAGCAAAATTAAGAGATACAACCTACAACAGATCCATTGTAATTTCCTCTTTGCTCTCACACAATCTCCTCTCTCTTTCTCACTCAGAATAATAATCAACAACTGTAATACAATTCCTTCATATAAACCAAGGGGTTGGCTGAAACAATACCTTTGAATCAGGATGATAATCAGGCTCCACATCTAAGAGATAATCATATAAGAAATAACAAAAATCATTAACATCATATCCAATGAAGGTACACGTCTTTGATTTCAACCTGTGTTATGTTTTCTTTATTAATGTGGAAAAAAACTTCACAACCAACTTTCTTTAGAAATGCATAGTTTACCTTTTTACCTGTCCATGCCTCCTCTAGAATACCACCATCCAAGGAACTTGAAGGCCCTCTATTTATTAAACAAATAAATGTATCTATAGAATCTTCCCAAAATTGTAAAGGGAATCTTGCATGTAATTTCATGCACCTTACATGCACCATGATTCTAATATTCATCCTTTCTGACACACCATTTTCTTATGGTGTTCTTGGAACTATATTCTCTCTATGAATTCTATGCTCTGAATAGTAATTATCAAATTCCCATCTTCAATATGCACCTCCATTATCTGATCTGAGACACTTCAACTTCTTTCTTGTCTTATTTTCAACCAAAGCTTTCCATTTCTTAAAAGTATCAAAGACATCATATTTATTTTGAATACAATAAGTCCAAGTTTTCTTAGTTGCATCATAAATAAAAGTAACATAATAGTGAGAGCCAGCAAACAATGATAATTGAGCAAGTCCCCATAAATTTTTATGCACAATCTCTAATTTTCCGTTCTCATTTTCTTTCCCAACTCCAAGAAATATGACTCTCTTTTGTTTTCCATAAACACAATTTTCACAGAAATCCAAATCAACATGCTTGAAACCTAGAAACAAATTTCTTGAGTGAAGAACCTTCATCCCCTTCTCACCCATGTGCCCAAGTCTATGATGCCAAAGTGTTGTCTTTTCTCCTTTGTAGGTTAAATCTGGAACATTCCTTACCTCCTTTAATAGCCATTGATTTACATTTTGTTACTTTATAAAAACTTTACCCATTCCAATGATTTTACAGGATTTATCATCACCTAGGTGAACTTGTCCAAAATATCCTTGAACATAGTCATGAAATGTTTCCTATTATTTGTGGCATGGAATGAATCCCCTAAATCTACTACTTGGGAATCAATAATATTTTCTAATGAAAGAATCAGAGCATCTTGCAACACATCACCTATTAAATTCACTTCTTGATTGTTCTCTTGATGTCCATCTCCTTCTTTTCCCTTTCAAGACTTACAATCTTTCTTCAGGTGTCCTTTCTTCCCTCATTTCCAGCACATTATCCCTAATCTAGATTTAGATATGGATTTCTTTGACTTATTGTGATGTCCTAGGATCTTTCCTCACTCTATTTTTCTTCCTCTGGTCTCTACAGTCAAAGCATTACCTATTGTCACACCTGATCTTTTCTTTCGCATTTCCTCACTAAGGATAACACCAACAACATCATCAAACTTTAAAGTACTAGATTAAGAGATAGAGTCACTGATAGCCATAACTAATTCATTCCAAATTACTCGCAATGAGCACAGAAATAAAAGAGCCCTAACTTCATCATCAAAATTTACTTCTATAGAACTGAACTGATTGGTAACTATGTTAAATTCATTTAAATGATCAACAAGAGATCCACCTTCTAGAATCTTCATATTAAATAGACGATTCACAAGAAATACCTTATTTGAGGTCGATATTTTTTCATATAGTTTGGCCAATGTCATCTTTATACCTTCTATTGTCATTTACTTTTAAATGTTGAATGCAACTTACGCTGCCAGACACAATCGTAGTGTTCCTAGTGCCTTTTTGTTAAGAAGATCCCATTCTTTGTTTGTCATATTTGTTGGCTTCTTTGATTTTCCACTCAATGGTAGGTAAATATATTTATGATGCACATAATCCTCCTTTTACATCTACCATAGTTGGTAGTTTTGGTCGTTGAATTTTTTAACCCTAAACCTACCATCTTCTGCCATTTTTTCCTCTTGAACTAGGAATCCTTTTTTCCTATGAGTTTGTCAACAAAATAGGCTGTTAGCTCTTATACTAGTTGTTAGAAGTTAATTAACAGAGAAATGAAACACATAAAATATTGCTGAAAAACAAACACAAGAACGCATAAACAAGAGATACACAGATTTATGTGGTTCACCCAATTTGGGCTACATCCATGGAGAAACAACTAATCCTTCCTTTATATTATTCAACAAAATGAAGAGATACAACCTACAATAAATCCCTTGTAATTTCCTCTTTACCCTCACAGAATCACCTCTCTCTTTGTTGCACATAATAATAATAATACACGTTCGCAATACAATTCCCTCATATAAACCGAGGGTTGCCTTCTAAGACAAAAAAAACCCTAAATTAACATAACTTCTATCATAATATAGTTTTCCTAATGAATGACCTAGATTGACTGTGAAATTAAAATATTTTACAAGGAAATTTTTCATCTATTTTTTTTCTTCAAGGGTGTTTCCCTTGAACCCCCAGTAAGGGTGGGCTCATAAAATCACCATCATTCCCTTAGACCCCCTAGATGGAAATCCTATGGGTGGCGTTTCCACCCCATTAGGAACTGGGATCCAGTGTGGCTAAAACAAGACCACTAAATCAAGAATATAATCAAGTTCCATACCTAATAGCAGGTGTGGGAATCAAAGAAACAAATGAAACAGAACAACAACAATGTCCTTAATCATAGCATCTGCTAATTGAGGCAACCAAAGACAAGTCTGCTACCAAATAATGTCATGAGGATAATGAAATGGAGCATGATGCGCAAGACCCTCTATAGATAGAGGAAATTGAAGATATGGAGCTAGAAGATATTGACCTACGAGCCCTAGCAAAAGAATGGAAACATGAGGATCCCTCATCTATCCCAAAAGAATAGGTTCATATGTTCATGTAATATTTTCTTCATTATAAGGACCTCCTTTAGTAATATCAAAATTTAGATACTCCCTATCCTCCTGCTAGTTCATCAATAACCTATGGAATACAGAGAACTGATCCTAAAGGTCCTCTGAATTCTTTAAGAGATTCAAAGAAAAAAGGTATAAAAACTAACTCTTAATTGATGCAAGAATTAGTTGACCATATAGTCACCTCAGCAATATTTGTGCCAATCCATGTCATTTTCCACCCCACGCCCCATCCAAAATGATGAAGATAATCACATGGAATGAATGGGGTCTCAAAAAACATAAAAATAAAAAATCCTCAAGAACAAAATATGAAACGGACATCTTGATGCTCTACTACTTGAGGAGACTAAATTCTCCTCTAAAACTCTTGGTAGATTTATAAACCATATTTTAAAAAACAACTTCTTCCTATCTCACTATACCTCGAAAGGCCTAGCCATTATCTAGGATCCAACCACTGTTTAGATGAAAGACTCTTTTTCTCTTCTGATAATTTTCACTACTTCTTTTCAACCCATTCATTCTTCTTAGTATGGATTTATCTCCAATTTTTACAGGCCTCAATCCTTTGTGGATAAAAGAGTTTTTATTCAACACCTCTTCACTTCTACTAAGCTAATGAGTTCTCTCCCCTCTATCCTAGGTAGGGATTTCAATATTCATCGATCCCTACAAGAGAAAAAAGGAATGATATGAAGGTTGGAGGAGTAGTCTCACTCATTCAATGAATTCATTGAGAAAGCAAATCTAATTGACCTAAATGCATTCCAATGGTACTTTCACCTGGAATAACAAGAGGGGAGTAACATTCCAAGTTTCATATAGGCTTGATAGATTCTTAATATCTGAGTCTCTTTTTCTTTCTAGCATAAAATTTGAAGTCTCCATCATCCCAAGCCATGGATCTGATCACTAGCCTATGCCCTTTCTATTCAATTGGTCTTGCTCACCTCAGAGCAAGCCTTTCATATTTGAGGCCTTATGGCTTCCACACCCAAACTTTATCTCCAACATGGAGACTTAGTGGCAAGAATATAGTTTCAGTTTTGGAAATATGTAACATTCCCTTCCACCAACTAGACTAAACCAGCTTAGTGGAAGGTTTTACTTTGATTTAACCTGGCCTCCATAATCGCATTATGGAAATGGGGTTATAAAATTTCTTCTTCTCCAAAGCTTGTGGAATTAACTTCAAAATACACCATTGTACCCAGTTAGTCAAGTGCCTTTCAACACAACCAAATTAGTCGATAAAACATGATCAATCATGATAGGATTAATCGAGATAATCCTTAGGCGGAAGAGGATGGACCATAGGTTTGTTCTCCTTTTAGTCCCTGTTTGTAGTTGATGTTTCTAGTACCAAATTAATGCTAACATTAGTTTGCTAGCATGAGTTTGAGTATAATATTTGTAGGTTGGGTTGGTTTATTTGCATGTTGGGTTATTCAATGTGTGCATCTAGGTGTAAGTGTGCATGTAGATGCAGGTGGAGTCCTTCCTCTTTTTGCTACCCTTCTTGCCCTTTCTGGATTCCAAGGGCTCAGTTCCAGTCAGGTCCAGGCTACTAGCGGCTATCAGCAAGCAGGTTCCTAAACAGTTAGCAGGTTCCACTGGTGTATGGGAAGAGAAAGATAGATTATGGGTTGGCTGGATGCTTTCGACAGAAAGGAAGGAACTACCTCTGTTCTTGAAACTTCTAATGCCTAGGCCATACATATAGGCCTAATAGTAGTGGGCCGTAGGCGTAGTAGGCGTAGTAATACATACATGCCATGATGGAATTAGTAATATAAGGTAAGGCCACCAAGGAAGGGTATGGCTACAAAATTTGAAAGGATTCAAGACCTAGTGCCAGTAGTTTCTCCTTTTGATTAATCAGTTTAACCCATTGACTCGGGAGGCTCGGCATAAAGAATAGTCACTTAGGCAGGTTCCCAAGGAGCAGTAGGTTCCCAAGCAGTTAGCAGGTTCCAGTGGTGTACGGGAAGAGAAAGATAGATTAGTAGTAGGTTCCCAAGCAGTTAGCAGGTCATTCCTGAAACTTTTGACACCAAGGTCATACATACAGGCCTAATAGTAGTGGGCCATAGGCACAGTAGGCATAGTAATACATACAGGCCATGATGGACTTAGTAATAGAGGGTAAGGCTACCAAGGAAGGGTATGGCTATGAAATTTGAAAGGATGCAAGACCCAGTGCCAGTAGTTTCTCTTATTCATTAAGTAGTTTAACCCATTGATCTGGGAGGCTGACATTTTGCTAGTGGCTGGTCCTACTAGTTGGGAGAATAATAAATGAGCTAGCGGGGCACCATGGGCTGCTTGAGGAGGTGGGATGGAAGAAGAAATGAATGAGCACTGGAAGTACCCTAAGATCTAGATACACCATGTTGCCCAGAAGAAGCCACTCTCTACTGAGATCTAAATGATTGTGAAGTAGGGTGAAGGTGGTGGGGACTGGAAGCCATGGTGTTGGCAAGGGCAGAAAAATGAAATCTACGTGATGGAAAGCTTATTGAATATCCTCTTCTGCTTCTTTTCTGGCAGAGAGCTCTATCCCATGTCTCTGCCAGTATATTGAGCTGGAAGAACCGAGCTCCTTAATAGCATGGGAAAGGGATAACAGTCAAGGAGGTTAGATGGTTAAATAGCCAACAGTACTTGGTATTGTTTTGGCACTTGTGTTGATGGCTACTCACTCATCGTCTAAACGGGCAGTGCTGAACAGGCATGGAGCACGGTTAAACAACTAAAAACGTAAACAACATCTGAGCCAGTAACTAATGTAGCGAGAAGAGAAATGGTGCTGAAGAGGGAATATGACATCTATTTGGGATGCTATGACATCTGTGCTGGTTAACCTGCAAAGTTGATTTGATTGAGGTTGATGGAAATCAGGTCATTTATACGTGTTAGTAAGCTATGACATCTTATGCTAGTTAACCCACGAGGCTGATTTGATGGAGATTAAGGTAAATCAAGGCATTTGTATAGCTTATCCATGCAACATCCGCTATGTGTAAGTTACTTTTGTTGTTATATAATAAAGTTAGAAATCATTTCATCGTGTAAGTTACTTTTGTTGTTATCATTTTCGGTGACCTCGCTTCGACTTTTATTTTTGCTTCAGCTCCACTACATTGGTTTATAGCAGGTACTATTTATGTTATTACATTGTATTGACATATTTTACCCTCTGTAGGGTTTCAGTTTTTGACCTAAGTTGTTTGTTGTAGCTTTTTTTGATCTAAAACACTTTCTCAGTAATGCGCACAATTGGTGTTTGTTGTAGCTTTTTTCCATATGTAAAAGACAGTTTTATAATTTTCTTACTAATACGCACAAATAATATCATTCTTGTGATTCATAATTCTTCTTCTGTTGGATCCTTTAATGTTTTACTTGGTTATCTCTTATGAACTCTCACTAGGTTGTGTTAGGTTTGAGAATTTATGGTATCGATAACATTCACTAACTTTGAATTTTGCACACAATGTTCTAAGAAAACACCACACATTCAATTCTTTTCAGATTTTAGTTGCATTTTTTGCAAATGTGTGCAAATGCTTTTCATATTTTTGAGATTGTTTTTTTTAATAACTTCGAAAAAAATACATTCATAAATAAATTCACTCAATTTTAGATTTTGAGCTACGAGAACTGAGTGGTTTCCTCTACTACGGTGGCTACGACATATTTTACCCTCCGTAGGGTTTGATTTCTTGACCTAAGTTATTTGTTGTAGCTTTTTTCTATCTAAAACATAGTTCTATAATTTTCTCATTAATGCGCACAATTGGTGTTTGCTGTGGCTTTTTTTCCTTATGTAAAAAGAAGTTTTATAATTTTCTTACTAATACACACAACATGCATTCTCTGCATTTTCTAAAATGTGGTCTATTAAACTGTGGTTGTAATAGTATTAATCATATGTCTTAACTAAATTGTGGTTTTTGCTATCAATGATACAAAACAATTTTACTCAAATGGGTTAACAACAATGTCACAGGATTGAGTAGAATTAAGAAAAAAAATTGTCTAAAACATACATGCATTGTAGAATGTTTGATGCCTATAAAGTTTTGAGGCTTGTCTGTTGTTTTTTCTTGCCTACAATGTTTTGAGGTTTTTCTACTCCTTTTTACATAAGAATGCATAGATTATTCTCATCTACTACATCCATAGTAACACGAAAGAAAAATTGTGATTGATTGGTTCTGAGGAAGCTAAGCTCTAGATTGCTAGCCTTAGCCATTGCTTGACTGATAAACATATCGGCCTACTACCACCCACCAACTAAAGTGACCCCTCAGATTTAGACCCCTTGGGAACATAAATGCAGCCCATTTCACTAATTTTAAAGATTACAACTGACTATTGTCTCTAGATACCTCTGCTTCTTTTTAGTATTCTTTTCTAGAGAGATATATATTCAAACAAGCCAACAACATGTGATCTTGAATCTACCTTTCCCTTCACCTTAGCTATTCAAAAGCTATTCAAGATCCAATCTAAGGGAACCTATTGTAATATGAAGATGGCCTCAGGACACCTTAGCTATTCAAGAGCTATTCAAGATCCAATATTGGCTTACTACCACCCACCAGCTAAAGTGACCCCTCGGATTTAGACTCCTTGAGAAGAGACAATGCGGCCCATTTCACTAATTTTAAATATTGCAACTCACTATTGTATTTAGATGCCTTTACTCCTTTTTAGTATTCTTTTCTAGAGAGATATATCTTCAGATAAACCAACAACATGTGATCTTGAATTTGCATTTCCCTTCACCTTAGCTATTCAAGATCCAATATGAGGGAACCTATTGTAATCTGAAGATGACAATGTGGATAATTTCACTAATTTTAAATATTGCAACTTACTATTGTCTCTAGATGCCTCTAGTCCTTTTTAGTATTCTTTTCTAGAGAGGTATATCTTCAGATAAGCCAAAAACATGTGATCTTGAATCTGCTTTTCCCTCCACCTTAGCTATTTAAGAGCTATTCAAGATCCAATCTGAGGGAACCTATTGTAATTTGAACATGGCCTTAAGAAACTTTACTTTGATTCTTTGGATTTGACAACATACAAAACTAGGGAAAATCAAAGAAAAATTTGAAGGACTTCATGTTGAATAGGGACACCTTCCTACTAGAAGTGGACAAAACATACGAATCATACTTTGACAAGTCTATGCATGAGACCGCTTCTTCTGGATTTGTGTCACTCACACTAGGTTGTGTTAGGTTTGAGAATTTATGGTATCGATAACATTCGCTAACTTTGAATTTTTCACACAGTGTTCCAAAAAACTATATTGCATAAAAGGATTTGAAGTTTCAAAATCTTGGTTAAACTCTTGCTTCGATCTCCTCAGTGATATGCAAAGACCTTCGACAAAAAACTTTGCAAATTTGTCAGAATGAGAAATATTCCCTAAAATAGCTAGGATTTCTAAATCATTTTCTGCTACTTTATTAATATCTTAATGCTTCTTTTGTAATACCGATTGAAGGAGCTATAAAGTATAACCCTCATCGATTCATTAATCAGTGGCCTATAATCTGCTAGACCAAGAGGAATAGGAGCTTTGTTTAGTCCTCACATTAGTGCTTTCATTTGTGTATTCAGAGGCCAGTTGTGAAGGTTTCTCACTGTCAAGCTTTTAAGGATATTTACAGTATAATCATCCCACAAAAACCTTGTAATCTCATCTCTGCTAGAGTTGGTTGACTACTTGGCAGCAACCATAGCTTCATCATGTTGTACTAACAGGAGCTCCATTCATGCATTATCGACCGAACTTCATGCACTGACTAAAAACCTTGTGCAAATACCCCACTCAATCCAGGGACTTGCTACCTCACAGCTTGCCTTGTTTAATTATAGTTTCTAACATAATAATTATAATTTTTAAAGGTGTGTGGATTTATATTTACCTTTCTTAGTGTTCTAGAATGAAAGAAATTACTATCCCCAATGTAAAGTTAAATGCCTAAATTAAAATTTTATTTATTTTAATAGAATACCAACTTATATAAATATAGTTTAATTTAAATACCAATATAATGTAACTTTTAATTTATGTTTATAAGATGTAATTATAATAAATTATTATTAATTCATTTAATAAGGTAATTTATATAATTCTTTATTGTGTTCAATGTTTTCTTATAATGGCTTGCTAAATTCTGTAAATATTCATCCTCAATTTTATTGTTTTTGTAATAAAAGAAAATATAATAATACTCAATATTATATAATAATTAAGTGGCTAATTAAATTAAACAGTTGTTTGAGGTATAAAATATTTAAAATAAACTAAATAATTATAGTAAAGTAAAAAGATATCTATATATTAAATTTATAAATTTCATTAAAATTAACTTTTTTTATTAAAGACAATTAATACAATAATTTTTTTGAAAATTTATAAAATTTCATTAAAATTAACTTCTTATATTATTAAGAAAATTATACATTATTTTTGTTGATGATAATCTAAAAATGATTTTAATATTTTATTTATATTTTTTATTTTTTAAGTTAGATGTATTTTTCCAATGCACTTGGTTAGCATCCTGGTGATGTTTGAACATAGGCCACCTTACTAATGAAACAAGGCACCTTACAAATGAAACCTTTCTCAATAGATTATGCTACTGGAACTCAACTTTTTTGTGAGTCAGATGTCTCATCCCAAAGCGCGTGTTTAGCAACTCAATGAGGTTTGAACACGAGCCGCTTTACTAAGGAAACCATTTATCAACTCGTTGTTCTAATGGGGCTCAGCTTAAATATTTTTTGTAAGTCAATACCCACAAGGGGATTGGAACAAGTGACCTATCCCATGACTATTCCTTAGTAGTGCACCATTCACTATCTAACCAAAGCACCAAGGGCTTTATTAATTTTCTTTTTTTTAGTAGGTAAGACCTACAAGGGGTTTGAACTGGTGACCTATCACAAGGATTGCCTTAAGAGTACACCCATTCTCCGTAAATCCAATGCATTGTGGGAAATATTTAATTTAAATACAAATGGGTTAAAAATGAAATATTAAATTAAAATATATATTAAAAATATACTTAAGCAAAATATGTCTATCCATAGAGATGGTGTATGCAAATAAAAACCATTAAATATGAAAGAAAATGGAATGCATTCCATCCATGTTATAATAAAAAGTAATTTATGCATGTGCATAGGAAGACACATTTATATGAACCTTAAGGTAACTATAAGTCGCAAAATTAAAAGAATTAACGTTATAATGAAGGAAGTGGAACACATTGTTTTGTAAATAAACAACAATATATTCTGTTAATAGAAAAACATATACATTATTGAATACATCAAACACATAAGCGAGAAGTTGGATAGAACTATACGAAGAAGAACAACTTCAAGAAAACTATCTAACACCATGAGCACTAAAGGAAAGCTACCTTGGAATAAAGTAACAACAAAACCAAATAAGTTTCGTGTTAGTGCATGAAGCATATTAAGAAATACAGAGTGAGAATAACAACTTGAAACCAAACTCATAGTAACCATAGCGAGAAATACCAAAAGAGCTCTATAGAGAAATGAAGGTAATCACATGATATATGCAAAACAGTAGAGTCACAATATACTACCCACAGAGTGACTAGCGACCAAGAGTTATACTACCAACATCACATGCATAGAACCAAGGCAAAATTCTTAAATATCTAAAATCGTCTACAGAACCATAATTGCATCCACCCCAAATCTGATCCAGAAAACATGTGGCAAAATCAAACAAAAACCTTCACTTATCAAATCCTGATGAGACATGGTCCAAAGAAAATAGAACAAGAGTGTGCCCATTATTAGTAGTGGGATCCAAGAGGTCGCCCAAACCTAAATTAGTAACCAGAAAGGACTCCACCTTTGCTAGTCGAGATTCTACATTGTCTAGAAAAAAAATATATTGTGAACCATATGCTTGGTGTCCTCCAAAGAGGAGAAGACGTTGTAATTCTCAATATGCTTTTTCATGAACAAACCATGCAAGAAAGTAGAATTTTATTGGTTCAAGGCTAGAGAGCCTAGAAAATGCAACCTTCGCTTACAGAAGTACCCCAAAATTGGAAACCACTTAACATTAACACCAACTAGTTTAGAATCTAAAGCATAAGGGAAGTCACCACTCTCCAAATCTTCGAAATATAAAATTTCATGAAAAACCTCCAATGGAACTGAGTCAAAAGCAGAGGCAACAAAATGATAAGAGAAGAGGTGTGAGGGTGTGACCTTCTCGACCCATCGAAATGGCCACCACCTCGACAACTGGGCATTCATTAGCAAGGAGCCACAAATCATTAGCAAGGAGCCACAAAATCATAAGAGACAAAGAGAAAAATTAGAGGAAGAACATTGCCCATTGAAAGAAACTGAGGGACAAGGAGGGAGACACTGCTGAACAGACTTGGAAACGATAAGGTCATTTACAATAAACCACTCAACAAGGCCCAAACCCAATAGGATTAGAAACTATCTACACATCCAAAAAGAAGAGTCAACCTTCCACTTGTGAAAATTCACATAATAAATGCCACAAACCACCACATGAAGGCACCAAAACAAGTCCACCAAGTTATTTCCCCAGAGCAATGAAAGTCATTGTCTTAATTTAAAAACATGCTAAACATGAGTGTAACTAAAAGTGAACCAATCATACCAGACTTCTAGGAATGAACGTAAAAAGGGAGCAAAGAAAATGATGGTGACAATGCAATCCACCAGAAACAAAACTATCATCCCCCATAAACAAATAATAAAATGATTCACAAATGTTGATAATGAATATCTCACCAAAGAAAGATTGCTTGCCAATGCAAATCCTCCACTAACCAGGGCCACTACACAGCTATAGACCACTCACCATCCCAGCCATAAGGAACAACCAGAACCAAAGGATGAGGTGGTAACCATGCCCTTGTACCTCGGACGCAACTGCCAAAAAACATTCCTTAACCTAAAGAAAATTTTAATGCACTTAATGATACACATTTCAACTGCAACTACATTAATTTTCTTTAGCCACCACTTCATAATGATCAACTAGGTGGTACTCCAACACTCATCTCAAAATATACAAAATTTCCCACTTGTACACCCCCATCAAGGACTAGAGCCTCCTTAGTAATCAATCTTTGCAAAACTTACATTTCAGCTGGGTAGGAGGACATGGGCCTAAATTCATCCAAATTAAGGTTGTGAGAGTGACACTCTATGTTGGCCAGGTAATATATGACCCGTTAATAGGTCTACAAGTATGGTGGACACAAATGCACTCAAATGAATCCAACAGAACAAAAATATGTTGTACAATCCTCTCTAACATCTAACTTTTAATAACTTTGTGAAATGACAAGCCATTTATAAGTTTTTGAATACACTCAACAACAATGAGAGAATCTACATATATGTGAATGACTTTAAAGTCCTTTCAAACAACTATTTGTAGACCTTTCTCTAGAGCCATAAATTCAACCATATTATTACTTGCAAATCTGCAATGCAGGCAATAAACTCTCAAGGAAGAAGAATGGTCATCCCGAAAAATTCCTCCAACACCTGCTAAACCCTAATTAACCTTAGTTGCCCCATCAAAGTTTAAGTTAATGAAATTCCTAGTAGGAGGTTAATAAAAGGCATTGGAAGCAATAAACATGATAGAAGAAAGATTTTGGCCTAAAACAACTATCCTTTGATACAAATTCAAGGCCTTCAAGATCTCCAATTCCACAGCATCAACAACCCAATCCTTAGCAGACCAGGAAACAACCAATAGGGATTCAAGAGGATTGGTCAAAACCAACTCCACAATCATTTTGTCAGGTCTACTTTTGTGACAAAAAATTCCTAAAATTGTGTTCTTTCCATAAGTTCCAAAGTGTAAAACCAAGAAGTAAACACTATGCTCGATTGAAAATATGATTATTGAATTTCTTATGACTCCATTGCTCTTGCAATAAAGAGAAACTTTGTCTCTCCGAGAGATGGCTATGAAAAATAAAAAGAAGATTACACCATACCTCCTTTGTAAAAGAGCAGGTGAGGAAGATATGCTCCTACATCTCTTCATCTTGGCCATAAAGAAAACATAGGGATGGTCCTTCACAACCTTTTCGATAGATGTGATCCTAATTTAAGAGTCATTGTCGTGCTATCATCCACATAGAGAGAAAATAAAAATATAAAATAAAAAATAAAAAATAAAAAATAAAAAATATTTGGCCAATATATACTAGACCATGTCTTTGTCTAGATAACCTCTCGTTCAATTACTCAAGGATCAGAAATAAGTAAATAAGATTCTTTCAAGTTGAAAGAGCCAATGGGAATGTTACCCCATCATAATATATCACCACTTAGAGAACATATGATCCTTCGTTCATCAAATTCCTACTAGAAATCGTCCCACAATAAATCTTGAGAAGAAGATGACTAATCCTCTTATTTCTTCCACTTTCTCCAAAACTGGGAATGAACCTCCTACTTCCAGTAATCACCAACTCTCAAAGCACCAAGATTTGTTAAGAAAAATTGTAAATTATAGAACCCCTCTTTATTATTGAAACACAACATCTGCTGCTAAGCCTCATCCCAAAATAGAGCTGAGTGGGCTTGAGGAGATCTCCCAAAAGAAATGTTTTCTCACCACATCTTTACTATCTTATGCCCAATTCCAAAGACTTGATCCAAAGATGAGCCTCTCATGATGTAATCTAGATTCTTGAGTCGGTAAGGAACCATACTTCTCGATCCAAATTTTCTTCTAGAGTTCATTACCTCATATCACCCATCACCACCAAAGATTCACTCCAAATGTGTTGCTAATAGTCTTAGGGTCTCGCAAACTGAATCCTCCAAACAACTTAGGTTTGAAAAGAAATTCCCAAGCTACTAAGGACCATCTGTTAGCCTTATTTGAACCTCTCCAAATGAAATATCTCTAAAGAGATATGAGTTGACCACAAATGGCCTCTGGAATTGGCATGGTAGATAACTAATAAATTGGAATTTCCTACAAAACTGATTTAGTTAAGTAAACTACCTACAAAAATTAATGCACAAAAATTCCAATTGGTAACTCTGGAATTAAGTTTTTGCAACATATCCTACAAAAATTCCATACATTAATATTCAAAACCAAAGGTAGCCCCAAATATTTGGAGGGAAGATGAGCTCTATGAAACTCTAAAACTCACGTTAAATGACATTGAACATAATCCTTACAATTGAAAAAAAAAACTTGTTTTTTCCTTATTTATGAGGGTTCCTGAGGCCACCATAAAAGCCTGCATAAAGAACTGATTTCGTTAACTTCTCTAAGAATGGAAACTCGAATAATCAAACATCATAAACAACTTATTGGTGAGTGATTGGAAGATCTACACCAAAAATCCTTAAACACTCGATATGTTCCTGTGAATTAAATAGGGAAATAAACCATCAAGACCCTCCATTACAATTATAAACATAAATTATAAACAGAAACGAAATGGAACAATTATAATCAAGGAAGTGGAACACTTTTACTGACATATATTATGTTTATTTATTAATGTGCTTTGCTCCAATTTTTATATAATTCACGCACTATATTACATTCTCCTTAAAAACTTCACACTTTCACTGATATTTCTTGCTTCGAGTTTCATTAAATTTATGCACAATCAATCATATATATTATCTCTTTATTTATCTCTAAATTCTTGTCTTTCAATGCTAAACATCTATATTACATATTTATCTCTGAAAGGCCTTGTTGCAATGTAAAACAAAAAGATATTACAAAGTTCTCTCTATTTGTTATATTCAAATTTGATATTAAGGAAAAAAATTGTATGATCTTGTCCCTATAGATGTCAAATAGGCATTCCGAAAAAAATTATTTTGTACTTTCATAGATAATCGATTGTTGAGTATGGGGAGCTTCATAACGAGTGAAAAACTTGATGAGAATCAAAATTGCGTGCAATGGTAACATGATAAAATGGTAATAGTGAGGAAAACAAAGAAACTTAGGATTACTTTAGTGCATGCGTATTGCACACATAGTAGTTATGTGGTTGTCCTCTATTCCTTTGGTAGTTTACTGGATTACATAATTGGATAATAGCTAGTATTCAGGAGTGGAAATCTCACTTAATTTCTTATAATTCCAAATTTGACTTGGTTTCCTTGCATATGCAAATAATTAGATTGCAAAATATACTTTTTTCTTGAATAACATTTCAACTATTCTAGAAGATTTTGAAGAAAACTAGAGACTAGTGTCATGATAATCCAAGGTGGGTTTTGAAGAAAACTAGAGACCAGTGTCCTGATAATCAAGCCTTTCCTAGCAGGATGATTAGGAGCTTCTTGAAATCGAGGTGAAGGTGTCATAAGGCCACTTTATTTCTAAATAAAGGATTTAAGCTAGTGGAAAGAGGTTCAATAGATAAGTCAATGCCAACAATAAAGCACAGTCAAGCCAAAGAATTATGTGGGGTTTCAACTGGCTAATAAACACCAATAGAGGTAGATTTAGCAATAAAGGATTTACGCGACTGGAAAGAGCTTCAATAGCTTAAGTCAATGGCTCCATTAAAGCATAGTCAAGCAAAATAATTCTATGGAGTTTCAATCAGCTAATAAAAAGTAATAGCGGCAACTTTAGTTTAGTTCAAGGCTAGTGAGAGATTAAGCTCTTGGACCGAGTTGTCGATCCAAAAAACCTTATAAGATGCATGTTAGAATAAACTGAACCTTGATTTTAGAGGTTCCGAGTCATATTAATCCACTAGGGCTTAAACTCTATTTTTGTATGAGGGAATAGAGGTATGTAATAATCTCTAAGTTGTAAGAATTACAATAATCAAACATGTTGGTTACACTATATAAGCGTATTCCATGGAAATCTACATGTCTAATAGGAAGGGAATGGAAAGTGATCGATCATGCTAGTTTGTTTTTTGTTGGTGTCGTGATAATCCAGCCTTTCCTAGCATGATGATTCCAAAAAAATACAACTACAAGGCAAGCTAAATCGTTGAATAATGAACCTGAACATGCCAATTAATAATGGTAGTTGTGCCCTTTAATGTGTAGTGAATCTAGTGGATGTGCCTTTTCATGTGCACTGAATCTATAATTTATTGGACATCTAATGAGTGATGATCTAGGTATAACTATTTATTCAGTTAGCTTCAATGTTTTCTCCACATCGATAACTCTTCTCTTCTCACAATTTCATAGTTTTTGGGATTATTTTTTTTATTTAATATTCATTCGCATTCATGCAGCTTAGTATGGTGTTTTGTGCACATTGCTCAACTACGTGCAATAAATAGTCGAGAAAAAGAACCCCAGTAATATTGTTTGAAAAATAATTCCAATAGTAGGCTTTCGACCTCTGTATTTTGATTTTATCTTCTTCGTAAACACAACTAATAAACTATGAGAAAACACAACCAATAGGCTATGACAAATATTATGATACAAATGCACAATCCTATGATACAAATCCATGTGCTTGAGTTCCTGGTGGAGTTTCATGATGTTATAATATATGTGTCAACATGACGTGCATGTTTCCCATGTGTTTGAACTTGGAGTATGCATCCAGGATTGGATGCAAGCCATGTGCATGTATGTGCCATTACCATATTCTCTAGAATGACAATAGACATTACATGTGTTCACCAGTGTAAAACATGTTTACAGTGCATGTTTTTGCCAGTGTAAAACATGTTTATGTTCATTGTTTGGCTCTGCTATATTTTTACTCGCAGACCATACCTTGTTTATATTTGTAAAATGAATGTGGATTCATTCTATTTCTATGACTTAGGGTGTACTTTTGCAAATTAGGTGTTGTTGTTTGTACAGTAAACGAAAAGAGGGAGAGCTTATTCTTGTGGAGGACGATCGATTTGAATAGTTAGCTGAATTTTGTATCTCTATGCTTTATGGAGTATGGGATGAGAGAAGAAGAGGCTTGAAGTGAAGTTCCTACGCTTTCCTCCCTTCACTTTAGTATGTTCGCTTTTCATTGTCCAAGTAAAGGAAAATCAAGGATATAATTAGAAGAAGAATATTAGAAATAATGTCTCATATTCCTGCCAAAAGGCCATTTCGAAGTCATCCTCTCAGTGTTCGTTTCTAGGCAGGTAGGTGCACTCTACACTTTATCATCCTTTGAGCATCAATAACAAAATTAAGTATATTTTTTCAGCAGAGAATTTTTGAAAGATATGATTGCAAAATAATAGGTGCATTAACCTTAATCTTTTGAGGCAGTGATAGTTGCGTTAGCATTAAGTGTTGATTGCATAATATTTTGAGGAAATTTCACTAGATAATTTTTTAAGGTGATGATTGCATACTCTGTCTCTTAATTTGATTATATACTTTATGCTGATTGTTGGGTTGCTTTGCAGTTTTACCTAGAAGATACACATATGACCAATCTTTTATTGTTTACCTTATCTGAATGTTGAAGTCAATTTGTTTTATTTCTAGATTCCAAATCACTTACAAAGTGTCTTTGGTGGTGAGTTGAATTAAGTATTATACATGGAATATATAGTTTCTTGAGAAAGAAGTGATCTTGTTATTACTGGGAAGTCACACCTGATGTTCTATTCTCTAAATTCCTACCAAAAGATGTTCTATCTAGCCTAGATTGTTTGTCTAGTTTCTGTGTTGAGCCGCTCACCAACTATTTTTCTTGCTCCAAGCTCGCAACCCTGAGCATATCTGAGTCTTCCTCCGACTATTTCTCTCGCTCCAATATCACATCCATAAGCATATATGAAAAGGGGTAAGTTGTTATTACTGCATAAATATCGATAGCTTAAGCATTTTTTCAAGTAGATAACCCTCAGGTGTAACTTACATTGGTTGGATCTGCTTCTTAACCTTAAATGACATAACTAATAATTAATTCTCTAGTACTAACCTGGTCCCAATACATAATAGACCTAGTCCCATCACCCATAGGTGTCTTTCTGATTGACCTAGTAACAATTCCTTAAAAGATAGATATAGTGGATTCGGTTCCATTTAGAGAGGAAGAAGGAGCATCGACAATGGAATATGAACATGCATATTCATCAATGAAATGGTTGTAGAATGATATATGCTAAAGCGACATTTTTACCATGTAACCTTTAATTACAATCCACAAAAATTTACAGGTATCTTATAAACTGAAGCATAAATTTCTCTGCTAAAATTTAAATTTGAAAATGTTTTGCAAAATTACTTCATTGTGTATCAAAGTATATTGGCATTGTATATCAAAATATGTTCATATTTCTCCCTAATGGGTTTAATCCTAAAGGTTCTCACACCTTTCCATTAAGAGATTTTTTTTTAAATTCCTGTAACTTGTAAACTTATGATTACTAGCAAAATGAAAGCAAGTTGATTTTACTAAGAAGAAAATGCAAAATTAGTTAAATATTTTGGTATTTGCTTATATATTTCATTTGCAAGGAATCCTTTCTGTCATTTTGAGAAAAATTATATACATGTACTTTGTGTTACTTTTCTTTAAATAAGTCTAAGAATTCGTAGTGTGATTTCTACTAAGTCTAGATATATTTACCAAGTCTAGATAGATTTGTTTTACTGGCAAGCGTTATGAAGGTATTCATTCAATCAAAGAGGTGAATAATTCAATAATTGGTGTGTCACATAGTTAGTTGTCTTAGACCCCATATGCCCTAATAGTAGTGCATAATAAACACTACAAACTTCTAGCTTTGCTAATGTATAATAAATATCAAGTAATACATAATACTTGTTTGTATTAGTAGTATCATCATTGAATGCATATTGACTTGCTTGCTCTTTCTTCCTCTCAGTGTAGGTAGGAAGAACCTACATGCAAAAAGAAGCCAAGCCAAGGAAGCCAACTTAAGGACTAAGAGCAACTGAAGTACCAACATCGGCATATGTTTCACACAATATGGAGAGGTAATGCACTTCCTACCTACAACGAGAGGTAATTCAGTTCCTACCTATCGAAAGAAAGAAGGGAAGTCACCTTAAGGAATCAGAGCAACTAAAGTACCACAAGCAGTGTATATTTCATGCAGTATTGAGACATAATGCTCACAAGCCTAGGTCGAGAAAGGTCGGAAAGGTGAATGAGTAAAGAAAGCATACATGGGAGGCGATTGTTGGTTGATACCCTTTACCTGTAACTTGAAAACACACCTGTAACTTTACAACACAACATTACATACACAAATACCCCAAACATTACCTGAAATGTTACCCCAAATATTTAATTCTTGCTAACTAATGCTAGCATTAGTTTCTATTTTGGACCATTTGGAAATACTGAAAAAAATAATATATGAAGTAAACAAAAGTTATATGGGGAAATATGAAGCATAGAGCCTCTGTACCTCAAGAAGAGGCCAAATAAGATCATCAAATATGTGATTGTATGTGATTTGTCCTGGAAATCATTCTCTCAATTTGATAGATTGAGTAACATTTGTTTTATGAAACAAAAAAAAAAAATTATATTAACGATAATGAGTAAAATGTTATTACCTCATTTCAATTAATATAGCCGACCACCATAAGCAACCAGGACTAATAATACTAGATGTAACTTAAAAAATTGAAAGTTATTATGCGGTAGTTTCATTATTTTATAAATGGATTATAATTTTATTTAACTCTTATAATGATGTTTGATTAAAATAAATGATCATACATAAAATAATAATATTAGATGTAACTTAAAAAAATTGAAATTCACTATGTAATAATTTCATTATTTTCTATGATTATAATTTTATTTAAATCCTAGAAAGATGTTTAATTAAAGGAAATGATTTTACATATATTCACACTACATTACAAAATGCTACACTATACTTTAGTTGATACGAATTATTTACACTATACTTTACTTGATACGAATTATTTTCCTAATATCTAAATAAACCTTAAGAATAAATTAATCTTTTCTCCTCTCTTGTTTACAAGTGCTTTATCTAAAAATAAAATTAAACAATAAACTAATTTTAATGAACAGAAATTATTAATTATATTAATAATTAAATAAAATTAAATAATAAACTAATTTTAAATGAACAAAATTATTAATATATATTATAAATAATGATTAATATGATTAACCACATTTTATAAAAACAAGTTTGAGAGGATACACATAGGAAGAAAATTGAATGTGGATACCATGCATAATTTGCAAACTTAACGAGGAAAGAAATCTTACAAATAATATTATGCAAACTAACGAGAAAGAATCTTACAAATAATATTATAAGTATAACTAAAGGCCATGGAATTAAGATTTGGGAAAATAAATTTTAACATCACAATATTAAATATTAATTAAATATGTTATTTTTATTTTTAAGAAACTATGAATATTATATTAATATAAAAATAGATGGATTCAATGTGGTTGTGTTTAAACACTTTTCTTTGTAGCCTTAGCAATAATGCTCTTTTGAGATGAAGATTAAGTTGAAATCATCCCAGGGTAGTTAGTCCAAACTAAAGAAGGAGAGATGCATGAACAATGATAGGAAGAGTTGTTGTCAATCTGATTCAAGTCACCCCAAGCTTAAGCTATTTTAGGTTGATAAATTCAAGGAGCGAGACTTTTTGTTGTAGCACCATGTTGGATGTGTTCTTAGAGATCCTAAGGAAGTACCTCATGTAAAATTTTCGATGTCAAAGATAAATTTAAAGTATAAATATAGAGGTTTTGTTCCATGGTATAATTTTTGAATCCCTAATAAATAAATCAACCTCAACTTAGGGGATTTGTAAATTGAGTGGAAGTTATACGTCAGTTGGAGGTCGCATATCTAGAAGCAAGAATGAAAGCCCTCATTATTATTCAAGGATATATAATAGAAAATCTTACATTTCCATGGCCATGGCCATTCAAAATCTATCTAAAATTGCATAAATGAGCATTGGTATCCTAATATTAAAGGTTGGGTATTCTCTTTTATTTTAGGCTAGAGTTACTTTGCTTTTTTTTCCTCAACAAAGAAGAGTGAGGCATAATGTTCCGCTATGATATTTATTTTATGAGATCCTGGGTAATATATATGTCCCTCTTGTCTATAGATTTGAATATAGAAAAGAAAATATCAACATCCCCAAAATCCCTTAAATTTCCCCATCTCCAGCTTATCTTTTGGGATGACACACTCTAAAGAATATTGGGAATAAACTAGGTAGATTCATTGATTGAGTCGAACCAAATGGATAATTATGCTCCTAGTTTGGATTATATGTGGACATGGATCAAGAGAAGGGACTCTTAGTGGACATACCAATTAATATTGATGGGTGGAGTTATCAACATATCCTCAATTATGAGTAGGTTTGTTTCAAGCACCATATTTTTCATTAATATCGACACTTTGCCAAAAAATATCAAAAACAACAAATATCCCCATTCAAAACCAAATGTCAAAAATAACTTTGAGTTTAAGGCAATCACAAGAAACCATAGAAAAATAATACAATCAGTGTCTATCAAAACCAAACAAACCCCACTAGAGTTTGAAATAGTTCGAAGTTATTATAAATCTTGATGCTTCAAAAAGTATAGAATACATAGAGAAGGTACCTAAAAAGCAAGAAATGGGACCAAAATTATGCTCAGAGAACCTTGACAATATCATTGATTCATCCCTTGTGGATATTAAGACTAACACTCTATTTGAAAAGATTCGAGGGGGTAAAGAGGAAGAAGAAGAGATTGTAGTAGAAATACAGGAGAGAGAATGGGAGGTAGAAGAAATAGAGAAGGATGTATAAAAAACAATAAAGATGACCAAATTCTTAGATAAATATCTAAATAAAGTTCCAATCCCATCGCCTCCTCTCATTAGGGGAAGGAAATCTAATCAGGGACGCAAGACTTTTAAGCATGAAAAACATGTTATGACAAGATATTATGTTCTTTTGGAAATAAGTAGAGCAAGAGTTATAACTAGGAACAAATAATCCATGTTTTTTTTTATTTTTTATTTATAACTAATTTGTAAGAATCTATTCTTGTACTCTAAAACTATCAAGAAAAACATTTACTGAAAAATAATAAAAAAAACTGGTTACCTTTACCACAATTATTTTTGGACAATTGATTTTAAAATATGATTTTCATACTAATTAACAGTATAAAACTATTGTTACTTTTCATGACCATATAAATGGTTAAAGATAAAGATTAATTTCGAAAATTCATTAAGTCAATTTTGGATAAAATCAAGTTATAATTTTATATAAAAGAAATTAAAATATAGTTAATATATTAAATATAAGGATATAAATAATATATATTATATATATATATATATATATTATATTAATATATATTATTAATTAATATAATATATTATTTTGAGTAAGGACTAATTCTATTAAGAAAAGACATATGGTACAATTAGAGCTTTCAGAGAAGCAGAGCTAGAGAGAAAGGGAGCTGGAAATGATATGTTATCAACCTCGGTCCGAAAGAGCAACCACAGCATGAGCAAAAGATAACAGAGAGAACAGAAAGAATGAGCTGGTCTAGGGAGTCTACCCAGCATGGGCAGAATCTTCCAATCTACATTTTTTTCCTTTCTTTTTATTGACTTTGACCCAACCATCTTGATCTGGCTAGACCGAAACTACTTGCAGAGTGTTCTGAGCTAAAGGAGGAGACTGCTTGTCTGAATTAGAAGGTGATGACTCATGAGAACGTTTCTGCGTGAACAGAGGCGCAAAAGGATCCTTGGCGTGGGCTGAGGGCGAGTCCTTCGGTAGCTCCAAATTCTCCTCTTCCACTTCAATGCCCTCCTCATCAGAGCTAGAGGACTCTATGTCATCCATAGGGGGTCTTTCACAAGGTTTCCAACTCTTGGATTTGGATTTGTGAGAGATATTCTTCTTTTTGGTGAAGAACATTGCACTTGTGTTCTGGAGATGCCCCGTCTGATGGCAATGGCAACACATGAAGGCTGTATTCTCATAGTCCAAAGTTTGCCTCCAATGGAAGTCCCCAACTTTGAGGATGATCTGATCTGGCAGCCCTTTACGAATGTCTATTTCTGCACAAATTCTGCCATAGGTATATATTCCTTGCTCCCCCCTTGAGGTATCTGTTCCCAGGAAGCGGCCTAGAGTGTCCCTGGTTCCTTGAAAGACAACAAAATGCCATAGATGCGCAGGGAGATTTGGAAGCCTGACCCAGATAGGAAGCTTGGAGATGACCGTAGTGGAGGGGTCAAAGTGGGAACCAGGGGGAGAGGAAAATTCTAGCTGATCCCCAGAACTAAGGGCCTCCCGTTAAGGCATTCTGGTAATCTTCGTTGAAGGCTAAGACTACAATAAAGAAGCCTTTCAAGAAGAAGAAGACTTTGCAGTTGTTGGTCTAGTTGGAATGGATCCACTGGTATAGATCAACAGTTCGGGGCCATAGGCCATTAAATCTGCAAATGAGGGCTTTTTCTGCAAATGTCTGGGATTGATCATCCAGAGATGGACGAGTGATTTCAATGGCAGGGGTTTCCTCCATTTTGTCCACCAAGAAAGGTTTGGGAGCCTCGACAGATTGGGCAGACTTCTTGGCAGGTTGTGCGTGAAGTGCATCTTTGTACGAAAATCCTTTGGAGGCAGAGGATTGCCCAACTGCACCTCCCCTTAGTCGAAGTTATAGGATCACTGTGGCATTTCTTTCAATATTATAAAATGAAAGAGGAAGATTGTTATCAAGCTGCTTACCTGCAAAGAGGAGCCGCAGAAGGGAGGAAGGGATCCCCAACCTCTGTTCGAGTATCTTTGAGAGATGGCGCACTGTGAAAGACGGCTGGACCCAAAGGAGCAGGGTTTTGCATGTCAGAAGAATTATTTGAATTTGAAAATTCGCTTGCTGGAGATGAATAGGATCACGGCTGCCTGAATGAGGAATCGAGGTTGAAACAGTGAGATTGCGGGGCTGCAGAGCCAGCTCTAGATCTTGGCAATACTGTTGCTGCATGTGGAAGAGTGCGGTAGTTGCCAGGGGTAGGAATCTACAGGCAAAGACGTGGAGTAAAAAGAGCCGACGGCCCAAAGAGGTAAAGGCAAGATCGATCCATCTTGCCACCGCACAGTTGGATGGCCATATAGCAATGGCGGCCAAAACAGTCTCAAGTTGAGGGGCCAATGCGCCGTGGAACCCAACCCTCTTTCTCCACATCGCCCACCCTTTCTGCCATGGCACACAGTCTAATGGGCAGCGTCTCGCACAGTACTTACGCCCAGCATATCTGCAGGGGGCCCAAGTGATAACCTTCGCGGTAAGTCAGTCCCATGCCTCAGGTACCATCCCATCGTTCTCATGGCTGCAAAAGAATGGAGACCCATTTCTTCGCCCCGTGTATACCTCCCTGCGTTCAAATCCATGGCCGCACCTCCAGGTCGGCTCGATCCAGCGAGCAGCATCAACATTTGGGAACTGAAACCCTAGGGCAAGTGAAAAAATGCTCGCGCTCTCCATCGTGTGGCCAGCCTAAAAAATAATACAATTAATACAAGTATAAAAATTCATAAGGAATATAATAATTAATTAGCTAGATAAACTAGAATTAAAATTAAAAAAACATTTTTATATTTATATATAATACAATTAATGCTTATGAAGAAATAACTTAATGATAATGATCCTAATATAATAGTAAATGTAAATTATAAAAATTAAATTCAAAACCTTTATAAATCAATTCCAACGAATATATAATATATATATATATATAGATATATAATTTATTTTTTCAAATTAAATTGCAGCTGAAATCAAACAAGGAACAATTGATATTAGAAAGAATACACAAAATAAAATTTAAATGTTAACGATCTAAATGCTTATAACTCATTTTTCATAGGGGAAAAAATTTATTCACGTTAGAATTGGAGACTTAGCACCTATATCGAATTGTAGGTTAATGGGGAAATGCGCTTTGCACAATAGTTAGCGGAAAAAAAAGAGATGGGCGTATAAACAAGCGCAAACCTTGAAGAGGTAGTTATAAGTTCAAAAATGTCCCAAAAAAATAAACTCCAAGGAAGCGCAAGTTTCCAGTAAATTTACTCAGTATCTCGGTGTAAAAGAATATAATAATGAATTTAGTATGTTATGGTAAATCCCATTTGTATCCCCATTTACGTGGACAAATCCTACCTGGTAAAAACACAGTGATATTGATTGCAAGAGTGCTACTAGGTAAATGGACGAACCCTACCTGCTAAAAACATGGTGATATTGATTGCAAGAGTGCTCCTAATACCTTTGTTTGAGTTGAAGAGTAGAAACGGATATAAAATTGTAGAAAAGGATATAACTTTTAATAATGCTCAAGCTATAAATAGTAATATCTCGCTGCGAGCAAAATATGTCCACTATTCCATAAACCAGTTAAAAACATAAGCCTAGGAACAAGTATCGCTTGGGAGAAACTTGTAAAATGGTTGGAAATTTGTAATATTTATGTTTTATGGATACTTCTCAGGTGGTCACTATTGTTAGTAGATTTTTAGCATTATTTGAGATGTCAGATTATTAGGTGTGGAAGAATTAGGCAATTTTCGAGGCCAAGTGATTTGCCAATTTTTAGAATCTGCATGGAATTCTTCAATAGTACTGCACTTAAATTAAGGCATAAATAGTGAAATTGTTTCTGCACTTGAACTAAACCTATTTCTAGATAAACTAGCATATGATAACAAAAATTATTCACTGAAATTGATGGATAAATGTAATGCGCACATGATCATGATAATTGCAGGAATTGACGAGGAGAAACATCATGCAGACATACCAAATCACGGGCACGGGCATACTAATGAAATTTTGTAACTCTTCCCGCAAATGTAGCATCCCAGGCGACTGTTCAGTGCAACCACTAACGGCTTCAATGTTCATATCATTGCAGAACCCATAGTTGCCATGGCTTGAACTTGCCATTGAATGTGCTTGGAACCCTTGGGGTCCATCAAATGTTGTAGGTCTCTTTAAACAAAGAAAACATAAAACCTAAAGAAATCTAAACCAACTGTATTTCTCTCAGAGCTGGTATAACGTAATCTAATGGAAAATTTGTATATCACAATCATGTGTTTTTAGCAACTTTCAGGTATATATAAATGTTTTTTTAAATTTGTATAACACAATCACGTGTTCCCAATAGCTCTCATATTTATATAGTCTTACCCAAAATTAAATCACTAAATCTGTGAAAACCAAAACCCGGACAGCATATCTGACAAGGTTGATGACTGAGAAGTGATGATATAAACAAAAGCATAAAACAGACCTCCGACAAACATTATACCATATGTAATTGTGCCCAAATTCCTACCGATCTCAACTACGTAGACAATTATTTCTTGAGATTATTGACTTTTCGAAGGATGTGATAGTTCTTTGTACAAAACAGCTTCGGTGTTAATGATTTTGTTCTAGTTCGGTATTTTGAGATGGGTTTGATGGCCATTGATTCGCCAGGTGCTATAGTCAGTGGGGCAAAAGATCAGAACTTGAAGGAACATAACTGGTGCTACGGCATGTGAAATCAAAGACCACTCTCCAATCCCTAACATCTTTCCTGAGCTCACTGTCATGGTTGGCCAAATGAGGGAGGGATAAGAATATTAAGAATAGAGTTGTGTTTACTGTGATTTATTTTGGAGTTTTTGGTGTTTGTATTTAAATTTGTGGTGAAATTTTGATTTGTGTTATTTAAACTAGTTTTTTTTAGTGTAATATAGATTTAACACCTGAAAAATTCTTAAAACACTTCTATTGTGCAGGGTTTATCTATCAAACATGTAATTTCAATGAATTCTTATCAAATTTTAAAAAAATTAAACCAAAAAATCCAAAAAAAAACTTCCAAAAAATATACTAAAAATAACTTAGAATAAAATTACCCTTGCAAATAGCTCTGGACTGCCAAACCCTAAAGAGGACACACAATGATGGAAACAAAGGTAGTTATGATTAAAGTGGATATGTAGTGGCCTGAAAATGTAGAGCACAAATTTCACAAACTTCTCGTTGAAATATTGCCTACCGTAGTTCTCATTGAAAGGCAAAATGTCGGGGAAGTCAGTACTTTGTGATAAAATAAATTGCTGACTTGGTCTATGTTGCCAATCTAGTCCAGTCGCTTGCTCTAGCCAACGGTCGGATATAACCTTTCATCCCAACAAATCTCTTAGGAAAATCAACTATCTAGGTCAGTTTTTATTTCTTTTTATAAAAAATTCCCAATATGACATCATTGTGTAGCTACCCAATAAATTATTTCTCTTCATATCCACGGTGCAAAAGTACTATGTATAGGTTTTATTTTTCATTAAATTAAATTTTAAACTAAGTTTTTAAGTTTAATTTCATTTGAGTATCCTTTTCGGTAAAAATAAATCATTTTAGTAATTTTATTTATTTATTTATATTATTTTATAAAAAAATATAAATAATTGTTTTATTATTATTTTTTTTGTTTATATATAATATTTTTGTTAGGTTTTAAAAGTGTTTTTCTCGTCTAAGAGTTAGTTTTCCTTGTTTTCTTTGGATATAAGGAAAAAGATTAATAGTCTAAGACCTAGAGGTATCTGGTAGGAGCTTTTTTAGGGACCACCAATGAGTAATTCTAGGTGACATGGTTTTCCTTGAATAATAGTGATAAATCAATTTGCATTCAAGGATAATAAAAGTGACCAATGATAAGTTTTCCAATGATGAAAAACTATTATTTTTTGCAAAAAATAACTAGAAGAAACTAAGCTTTATATTTATTTCAAAGAGGAAAAATGAGTTACGAAACTTAACATCATTTTGGTCTTGATAAATATACTGATAGTAAAAACAACACCCCAAAAATTCTAAAAAATCTCAATTATGTCATACCTAAAAATCTCAATTATGTCATACCTAATTACTAGATCCTAATGAGTAGTAGAGAGATTTTTGGTTTTTATAATTATATTTTGTAGGAAAAATGAGATTCCAATAAAATATTCATTATTACATTGTTAGTGACTAGAGGAACATTTTTTTTTTTAAGTTAAAGAAAATGGTTTCATTAATAAAAAAGGTTACATATAGGGTAACATGTTAAAACCGGTAGAGTCAAGGTTATGACTACAAATATTAACAATATTTCCATCTAAATCATATTAAGGTTATCGTTTTGAGAACTGAGACACTAAAACAAATATGCAAAAAGAGCTTAAACAAAATATCAATATGACCCATCAATGAGGCATTTTGATACACATAACAATGCATAATAAAAACATGATATCCAACATCATGCTTCACTAAACACAAACAATGACCAATAAGAACAATGCACCACCCCTGCAAAAAGAAAGGTCACCATGCCAAAACCCAAAGAGATAGTGTGTTATCCATGCAAAACATACACATCTTTCATGAGCCATAAGCAACAATTTGTAGCATATGAGCGATAATTCTAGGAGGCAAAGCATATAATGCTTCTAAAAAATAGTAAATCTTCTGGAATACTACCATATATCACCATGGAGCAGACCTCAAAATATCTGAAATTTTTTAATACTAAAAGCCATGAAGCACAAAGATGTCAAAACTGAAGATTTAAGACCTTGTCAATCAAAAGAAATCAATGTGAAATCAATAGTATTGTTAAGAGAAAGACTAGGAGGATTCACTCGAGGATCAATAATCCCCTAGAGTCATATTCCGAGACAATGTAGTTATCTAGACGGTGTAAATACACATCAATATCATCCAAACAAAAACATACATTCCTAAGCAAGTGCTTTATATCCTCTTGACAAACAAAAATCTAGTAATTGTCAACTTTCCTATCCCATAAAACCATATGAAAGAGTGCATCCATTAACTGAAGAACATGCAGTGAGTGTAAGAAATGCAATATTTGTTTCCTTAAATTTCTTGGGTTCTAGAGCCATTAGAAACCATTGCCTCCCACGTCCGAGTTGAAGAAGTAGGGACGATATCCAAACTCATTTGACTCCAGTTGTCGAATTTTCGGACGGAATTTTAGAGGGACCAAATCAAAATATGAAGCAATTGGTTCCTAAGCAAAGAACTAGTGATGATAAACCCTAGAAAAACTAGCTCCACCTCTGCAACTAGCCTTGTGATTTTGTGGAGGCATAGCGAGTGGAGCAAGAGGACAGGGACAACAAACATAGAGAAACCCAGTACGCACAAAACACACGAGAAGACCGATGAAAAACCTATGAAGACTCGAGAAGCATAAGAGGAAATCATCCCCCAATCACCAACTACTTAATTCACATTGAAAGAGGGTTAGACAATTTTCCTCACCAAGCACCATAGAGATATACTCCTAATAATCGTGTGAAACACTTCTAGAAATTAAAGACCACTAAAACTGAAACAAGGTGATACCATTTTGTGTAGTACCATTTTCTTTGTGAATAATCTTGTTTATAGAATCTAAACAACAAATGGTATTAGAGCCTAGGGGAAAGAGTGTTTAGAAAATGTGGTGAGAGGTTGTTGCCAAGAACAAGATTGGTGTTGAGATCAACACAGATCAATGCAGAGAGAAACATATCGGCCGCAAGTATATGCTGTTTCCACAACAACTATTAAGGGGAAGGGATTAGTAGGCTCGAAGATAAAAATTCAAGCAACAAAGTGCTACGTCTAAAGTTGTTAAAGTCAACCATTGCATTTTCTTTTTTAAGATCATGGTTGGTATTTTTAAGCCACCATTTCATAATCGTATTTCACAACCATCATTTCACAATCCCTATTTCGAGCGTGATTGTTGTCGGTTTATGAAGCGAACTTGCAACACTGTAGAAAATGAGAAAAGTGTGTGAAGTCACATTTTGTGTAGAGGACAAACTAGGCCATACAACATTGTGATTTGTTTCGAGTGGATTTTGCATATTCGTGGAGCCCGGAGCTAAATTTGTATTTCGATTTCCAGTTAGAAGGGTGCGGAGCGATAGCTTCAGATTGAAACCCTAGTTAAAGTGGAGGTTGAGTGAGGCAAGATGCAAAACAAATAGGCCGCAAAAGTTGTTAAAATGACCCGAGGGAGCACAAAAATGTAATATGAAACCTTGCCGTATGAGTTAATACAGAGATCAAGAGATCAAGGTATTTTTTTCAAGTATAAACCCTAGCAACTTTTTTTAGGGAATTTTGTTTTGAAGAAAGGAAAATCCTTTAAAAAAATTATGGAAGAAAAATCCATTTATTAAAATATTTTGAGGATCATTTTTTTAAATAACTAGGGTTTTGGGTTTTGAAAAATGGAGTAGGGTTTATGAAACATGTAACATTTTTTTTTATAAATAGGGTTTGAGAATTATTTAAAGAATATTCTTAGGGTTTTGTTTTTAAAGAAGGGGTTCAAGAAATATTTAATATTTTCCTCGGAAAAGAGTATGTGTAAAGAACTATGGAAAATGCAAAATTTGAAGTTGAAAATTTTGACTAAAAAACAATTTTGAATTGTGGAAGTTAAAAATGCACGATTTACTAGTACAACAGAGGTTGTATAACGCGTTAGGTGGTAGGAGTAAGAATCTTATGACAATGAGCGATGATGAACGAGAGGACTTGGATGCCAAATCCCTTGGTACAATTCAGTTGTGTCTCAGTGTAATGGTTTATTTAATTTTTTTAGAGAAGTTACGACAACATGCTTGTGGACCAAGTTGGAAGGTCTATATATGATGAAATCCATGACGGAACTAAATGTACATAAAGAGGAAGTTGTAGAACTTGAAGAAGAAAGAAGGTACGACAATCATATATCACGTAAATGTGTTTAATACTATTGTTTTCTAGTTAAACAGTATAGATGTCTAACTAGGTAGCTAAGGTAAGGGACTTAGATTGTTTTGTTCACTTCCTGAACTAAGGGACAATTTTGTAACCTCTGTGAGCTTAAGAACAACATAAACTCTTGAATTTTATGTGTTTTTTGGAGCTATGTTATCTAAAGAAGTGAGAAGGAAATCAAGCGTTGAAACCTAGACACTAGGAGAAATGGTGGCTAGAGGTTGCTATAGATAAAGAAGAGAGAAATCAAGAGGTTATTCTAGGTTAAAGTCAAAAGTAAAAAGGAGAAAACCAAGATGTTGGTTCTACAACAAATCAGGGAATCCAAAGAAAGATGGTTAGAAAAGGAAGGAATCTAGGGAGAATTCAAAAAGGGAGGCAAATTGAATTGAGTTTAGGTATGATCAATGAAGTGCTATCAATTTGTGATGTTCCTAAATATCATGAAAATTAGCTATTAGATTCTGGTGCATCTCATCATATTATGTGTTTACATAATTATTTTTTCAACTTATGAAGTTGTTGATGGTGAATCTTTCCTTATGGTTAATAATGTTTCCTGTCAGACTGTTTGGGTTTGGAGTCTCAAAATCAAGATGTCTGACAATATTGTTATAACATTAACATATGTAAGGCCATGTACCTAAGTTAAATAAAAATAGAATTTCATTGGGAGTATTGGATTTTGGTGGTTATAAGTTCATAGGTCACGGTCTATTCCATGTTGAAAGTGTCAAAGGGTGCTTTAGTAGTCATGAAGGCTACAGAGAAAAAGAACCTTTACAATCTTATGGGAATTACTTAGATCAGTGAAGCAACAATGGCATCTAAAGGGGTAGATAAGTCCACCCATTTATGAAAATAGCAATTGGGTTCAAAAAAGCGAGAAGGGAATTCAAGTATAATTGACAACAAGTTACTTCCAAATTTGAAATCTATGAATTTAAGTTTCTGCAAACATTTTATATTTGGGAGATAATGTAGACAAAAATTTAAATCATGACATCTAGCAGTAAAGGTATTATTGACTACATCTGTTCTTGTGTTTTGGGACCATCCCCTACTATTTCTTTTTAGAGGATCATTGTATTCTATTTCATTTATAAATGATTTTACTAGAAAGAGATGGGTCTATGTATTCAAAAGTAATATGTTTAAAAAATTTAAACAATTTAGAACAATGATAGAGAAGATGACTCAAAGGACAATCATGTTAATTTTAGGGATAAATAGTTCTCTATTGAAGATAATTGAATTTTTAAAATTTTAAGTAATTTTCACAATTCATTCACCCCATATCATCATGATCAATTATATAGAGAGAACATTAACAAAAAAAATGCAACAAAATAATAAGGAACATTAGAAGAAAAGAATACACAATAGAGATACTGGGATTTAGTCCAAAGACCAGGGAAAAACCCCATGAGGGGAAAAGCCAAAAATAAATTATTCTTCTTCTAAGATATTCATCAAATGTCCAATTGAGATACATGGTATAATGAGGCTTAAGTCTTTCATCATCAACCACATTAGGTCTCCTAGGGCCAACCATGGATCATACATGATGCTCATAAGATGGCAGCAAAAAGCATGTATAGGAGGTATTAACAAGCCTTCCTCAGGACTTATGATAGATCTCCATATCGTTATTACAAGTAGCATATATCTCTATCAAGTATTACTACCATAAATATCACTATCATAAGGACAAGTTTCATTGTCACACATCTCTATCATAAGGATAAATATAACTGCCATACATCATTCTTATAAGAACAAGCCATATCCCTATCAAAACCATAAGCCATACATCATTGTCATACGAACAAGAAGAAACCCTCTCTATAACTCAATAAAATAGGGCTTGAAAACTAACCCTCTAGGTTGATTCTTTGCATTGAGTCAATCCTTAGAGAATCTGAGTTCTGCCCACTAATAGCCCTTATTACCTTTCATAATGGACTGAATTTATGTCTTTTCAAACAACTCCTACCAACCCATTACACTTGTACATAAACTTCTATACAAACTACCCAATGAGGACCTCAATACTTAGTAAGTTCATCAACACAAAAGCAAAACACATAGCTTTGAAGGATAAAACTTCAACATGTGCACATATCCTTGAGGATTCTTAGCCTTGGTTAGGGCTTCCTGTTATTCCATTCTAGCCCTAAAATTATGCCACAAAAAACTCCTCAAAACCCGTGTTTTTCCACCATTCTAAGTCTTGTACTTGTATTTTATTTCTCTAGGATAGTGCAACCTAGTTTCATCTTCCTTAGAGACCTCTCATCCCATAAAAAATGGAGACTTGACTTACCTATAATGAAAAAATATTTCATTGACCTTTTCATAAAGAAATAGTTTGAGAAACCTATACCCAGAACTGCCTTTAACCTCAACCATTGACCTTCTCCAACTTGGTCTTATTAATGGTCTATTTCAAAGTGGAACAACCTCATATTTACATTTTTTAGGGCTCAACCTTCCTGTAGCACTTTGGTCCTATTCTATAGAGAAACGAACCACCAAAGCATGCATAAAATTATCCTTTCAAGTTGGCTAGCAAGTAGATTACCTTATCATAGACCAATCACAAAATAGAACCAAGAAACATGTCCATCCTTTGCTTAGAATTGTTCCTAAATGTTGTGGCCAGATCATATGTCTTTTCTCTTTAGATGTGTGCACTTTTTGTGTGTCTTGAATGAGCTCCAAAGGTTGTTTATTTCTACTAATTGTTGGAGGAGCCAATGGGTGTTTTTGTGCCAAGGTTTCCCTTCACTTAGTGAGGCTGACTTAAGGGAAATGCCCTTTTAATTTTTTCTTATTAATATTTAAATATATTTTGATGATTGTTTTCCCAAATAAATTTGTCACATCAAATAATATTGAGAGGAGTGACAAATAATAATTTCTTTTTATCAAATTTAAATTCTCCTTTTGAGGTAGGATGGTCTCTCCTTGGGGTAGTTGGGCTTCTCCTTTAGGTACATGGATCTCTCTTGAGGAAATTCATCCCGAAGATGCCCCAAAATTCAACACTCCCTTTCAACTAGGGAGAAATTTTTGGTTGCACCATAAATCTTATCTCGGACATACATCTCTCAGCATAAGAGAAGCTCATCTCATCTCATAGAAGAATAGTAATCCACAACCGATGGTAAGGGAGTTCAATTTACCTCAACCAAGTCCCTCGTAGTCACAAATAACCTTAGTAAAGATCACAGTCGGCCTACTGGTCTCCAAGTCATGTTTCATGACCTCATCTTAGTTGAACAATGATGATATGATCCATATAAGAAGAAGAATGACCCACATTGACAATAGGTGAGATCAATATACCATAACCAAGTTTGTGGTAGTCATAAATGAACTTGGTAGAGATCACACACTCTATGTCCATTGACTGATCCTAACTCAACTTGATCCTCAATAATCAAGTGGTAGAACTCTTACGTCCAATTCTTAGGTTAGATAATTTTACCATAATCAAATCCATGGCAGGCATGTCCTCCCTTGGTAAATATCACACTCAACTAAGTCTCATCTCCCATGTGTCCAAGACAGGAGGAAATCCCAACAAGCTTAACTGAGTCCACAATCCCTTTTACAAGGGTGACTTGTGGGTAGGATGCAAATTGGGGTATGTAGTTATCCAAGCCCGTAGCTTTAAGGAGTACCCTCACCCAAGAGCCTTGCTACACATCCCTCTTCACCAAGTCCATGGCTAACCATAAATACAATGGATAGCATATGCTCAGTATTCTTGATCAACAATTCTCCCTCTTGGGGAAGGATACATTCGCCTATACTCTAATATGCTCTCTGAAGAATATGAACTTCAATGGCTTGGTGAGAATGTCTTCAACCTGCTCATTTGTTGAAGCCTCACTACTTCAATTCTATAACAAGTCACTATCAGAGCCTCACTACTCCCTTTTTGTTGGAGCCTCAGTGCTCCATTATTTGCACCATGTACGACAACCTTGTGGATATGTTTTAATGCCACATTACTGACAATTAATTCAATTTGCAAATATGATCAACCACTATTGGACATAGTGTAATGGAATTTAGCTACCTGCTCATCTAGGAAATCAAAGAAAGACCCATACTGAAGCAAAACCTCAATGTGTTCTTCCTATTTATAAGACTCTTGGTTCACTTGGCATAGGCATATCTCTTCAACCATAACACTGCCTCAATCCATGTGGGTATCTCAATTCATGCACAAAATTGTCCCTTCAACTTAGCTAGCAAGCATCATATTTTTGCCTAGACCAATCACAACAAAGAACCAAGAAACATGTCTGTCATTCACTTATAATTTATCCTATAGGTTGTGGCCACATCAAAGGTATTTTCTCCTTAGATGTGTGCACTTGTTGTGTGTCTTGAATGAGCTCCATAGGACTTTTATTTATACAAAGAGTTGGAGGAGCCAAGGGGTGTTTTTGTGCCAAGGTGTCCCTTCACATAGTGAGGCTAACTTGAGAAAGTTTCCCTTTTAATTTTCTCTTATTAATATTTAAATATATTTTGATGATTGATTTCCCAAATAAATTTATCACATCAAATAACAATGCGAGGAGTGGCAAATAATAATTTCCTTTTATCAAATTTAAATTCTCCTTTTGGGGAAAGATAGTTTCTTGTTTGGGCAGTTGGGCTTCTCCTTGGGGTAATTGGATCTCACTTGGGGGAATTCATCTTGGAGCTGCCCCAAATTTCAACAAATCAAATGTCTAAGAACAAATAATGGAGTCAAGTTAACTTTTTTAGATTTTAAATAATATTGCAAGGAGGCTAGGATTGTTACACACAAAACCACAGATAATACTCCTAAGAAAAATGGTGTGCAAAAATGCATGAACATGAATCTTGTATAACGAGAAAGGATTATGCTAAGAAATGCTAGTTTGTAACAATAGTTGTGGGAAGAAACAATTAGTACTACTTGTTACTTGTTATCTCGTAAATTAATTACCATTTCTTGTGATAAATTATGATTATTCGAATATAAATAGTTTTGGTTGTGATGTGTATACTCCTATTCCTAAGAATCAACATTCCAAATTATACCCTAAATTAAAGAAATACATCTTTGTTGGTTATGATGATGTTGCTAAGGGATATAGGTTGTGGGGATCCTACTTCTCACAAAATTGTCATCAATAGAGATGTGATATTTGGTGAATACTCTCTTACTAAATTAGATCATGTAGAAGATGTTGTGAAACAAGAACAAACACCAAGTCAACAAATTCATTTTGAGATGGAACCATATACAAGCACATGGAAGCAAGGAAATGATTTTGAAGATAAAGTTATAGATGCTGAAGGTACTCAAGAAACTATTGAAGTTCCAAAATCTACATTGAGAAGATTTACACAAGAGAGAAAAGCTTTGAAAAGATATATTAAACTTGTTTCATATATTGATTTTGTTTCTGATGTTGAAGAACCTTCTTATCAAGAAGCAGTAAATGATATTAGTAGTGAAAAATGGATATCAGTAGTGAAAAATGGAAAGTGTTGATGATAGAGGAAATGGATGCCTTGGAGAAAAAAAATATCTGGGACCATGTAGAACTCCCAAAATTTAGGAAGGTTGTTGGATGCGAATGGGTCTTCAAATTGAAAAGAGGAATTTATGGTTAATATTAACATGTATAAGGCCAAACTAGTTGAAAAAGGTTACTCACAAATGGAAGTTATATATTTCCGTGAATCTTTTTTGCCAATTGTTGAACTTGTTTCTCTTCGCATTGTTTTCGCACTAGCTTCTTTGCTTGACTTGGAGTTAGAACAAGTATATGTTAAAGAAACATTCTTGCATGGAGATTTGGATGGTGATATTTATATGGAATAGGCAAAAAAGTTTATGCAATGTTTCAATGGAAATTACTGTGTAAGATAAAGAAATCATTATGTGGCATGATGTAGTCACTTAGGAAATGGTACTAGAAGTTTGATGCCTTCATCATGAGATAGAATTATACTAGAAGTGAGTATGATCATTGTTTGTACTTTAAAAGTTTGAATGGAATATGCATTATCTTAGTGTTGTATGTTGAAAATATGCACATTGTAAGTAAAAGCATGGAAAATATCAACATGTTGAAGTCTCTTATGGCTAATGTTGGAAATAATACTGAGAGGGGGGGTGAATCAATATTATCAGATCAGATAAAACTTTTCAATTTCATACTCAGATTCATATATGCTACTTCAATTAAGTTAACCCGCGTGTACACGCGACTGTGTCTAAAGCAACTAGCGTATACCCAGAGATCTTATAATTTAGTTAGCTTAATCTTCAGTAAATGCATCAGAACATTATTAAGCATATTAACAGTAAACAGGTGCAGTATAACAGAACAGAACATCACACAAGAGCCACACATATGAACACCATGATATAAGGTGGAAACCCAATGTGGGTGAAAACCACCTGCTGCAATTCGTTTCTTTCTTCTTTAATGAGAAACTTCTTTTACAATATACTGGTGCAGTCCTTTACCAGTATGCATGCTACAACCTGCAGAGGGCTACAACTCTCTCTCTCGTTTTCCACTACTTCTGGAAGGGAGCTACAACCCCCTCAGCTCTTGTACTAGCTGATCCATTTACTAGTACATAGGTACTGACCCTACAATCTTCAGGGACCACGTTTCATCAATTTTCATACTGGATCCAAGAGTACAAAACAAACATTACTGCAATACAATCATCAACTTAAACTTGCATCATAATTCATTAAACAACCCAATACTGAATCACTGAAATCCTGTCATTAAGAACACAAAACCCAAACCAGAGACCAGAACTCTGTAACAACCACCAGAATCAGCAGCAACCTGAGATATCAAACTTTATCATGCATACGCTACTGCACTTTACCGAAACCGCGTGTATACGCACTTTCTCCAAAGGAAACCCGCGTACAGATCTAGAAATGATTACTTATGCCTCCGCTGTCAGATTCGACCCTTGCCAAACTTCCCGAACAGACAACCAGCAATACCAGATCCTCTCACTTCGTCAGACACACAATGCTCACCCTTTTCACACCTCTTGGCCTAATGATCTTCTCCTTATATAGCCTTAGGCCTTGCTCAATACCATGGTCCAAAACCATAACAAACCAATACCATCAACTTCGAAACTAGGGATCAACACGTTCGTCGAGACGCCATGGTCCAAAACCATAAGCACAACTTCCAAGGAATAACCGCTGGACCAAAGATAGGTTTTCCACATATACGCGCTTTTACTGAAGCAAACCTGCGTGTATACGCGGATTCTCTTTGATAAACCTGCGTATATATCTTTCTTGTCCTGCTGTATTGAGATCTGTCCTCTGATTAAGTTGCCATCACCTGTACCAACCTCTGAGCACCTGTACCAACCTCTGAGTGAGTTGCCATCAAGGACAACACTTGAAACATAATGCCAACAAAAGTTTGATCCTTCTTCTGCATGAAGAATATCCAACATTTACGAGAAAATTCATCAACAAATATAACATAATACCTGTGTTTGGCCATTGATGTTGTCAAGAATGGTCCACACATCTGAATGGACTCACTCTAGAATAGCCTCTGCTCGACAGTCTCTGTCATGAAAGGAAGCCTTGGTGTATTTTACCAAAGTAAACCCCTTGCATGTATCAAATTGCTCAAGTGTACCTTTGGGAAGCCCAATAGAGATCTGTTGCATGATCTTCAAAGCCTCATGATGCAAGTGGCCCAATCGCCTGTGTCACAACTCGCCAACATCTCGGCTCTGCACCATCTCTGCTTTTGTGCTCAACGCAGCACAATCATCTACCTCCAACTTATAGAGATTCTTCACCCAAATCCCAATCTTCTTGGTCTGACCCGTGGCTATGTGTCTACAGAACACTTTTCCTTTGCTAAAGACCACATCATAACCTTTGTCCTCCAACATGGCGACCGATACTAAGTTCTTCTTTAACCCAGGCACATACATAACATCCCTCAAGGTGAGAGGAGCACCATGCTCCCTCTAAAAAGCAACTGTGCCCACTCCTATAACACTATACTTCCCATCGTTACCCATCTCGATATGCATCTAGAGATCTTTCTCCTCCAGGTCACTGAACAGCTCCTTGTCACCAGTCATGTGGAATGAGGCTCCACTGTCAAGATACCATACATTACCCATCATTGATGACACCATGCATGCAATGAGAGTAAAGTCCAATTCGAACTGAGAGGCCAATGCCTCACTCGTCGCTCCTCTTGAGCACTTCTTCTTGGACTTCTTGAGTGGACAATTTGTAGCAAAATGGCCCAACTCATGACAATGAAAGCACTTAACTTTCGTCATGTCTGTCTTCTTACCTCCATGGCAAAAATCTGATTTGGAATGGGAAGCCTTCCCTTTCCCTTTCCTCGCCTTACCTGCTAAGGAACAATTTTCCTCGTCATTAGTCTTTGACGAGGAACCATCTCTGGTGTTCCTCCTGATCTCCTCCTACATCAAATCCAACCATAGTCATTCCCAATCTAGCAGTTTTTCCCTTCCATTCACAAAGTCCTAATAGTTATTCCAACTCTTAGGAAGGTGTAGGAGAGCTAGGCTCACCATATCATCCTCGGCAACTGTTATTCCAACACTTCCAAAATTTCATCTCTGCAGGTTGTGAACTTGGTCAAGTATTTTGGAATGGTCTCGCCTTTCTCCATCTTGACTTTTCGAAGTTTATCTTTCAGTGCCAACTTCTTATGGTCATTATTGTTTTGGAAAAGGTGCTTCAATGCTTTCCACATAGCATGCAGAGTTTCCTTCCCATGGAGACTCGAGACAATGTGATCTCGAACTCCCTCATGGATTATCCGCCTCGCCTTCGCCACACACATCTTCCATTCAGCCAAATGTTGAGCATCCAATGCTGGTGGCTTAGGAATGTCCTAATCAATGAATTCCTTCAAGCCATTATCCTCCAACACGACATCCATCCTGTCCTTCCAGGCTATATAATTTGAGCTACCTTCCAAGGCATACTCAAGCCACAAACCGTAGAATGCCATCTACCGATCCTGAAGTATGTAATGCAAATTCAAATTTCACCTGTAACCCTGAACTCAAAACTTCAAAATCTCCTCTAGTATATTGTTCTCAACTCCGATCCCATGTAGGTTTTCATGTAGATTCACAGGCTTGTGCAATTTACTAAAGCACAGGACAAGAATCTACTACTCTCAACCAGCGGAAGCCAATAGATTGATGAAAACAATATGAGCAAGAAGAATATAAATCATTGGCACATAACCAATGTTGCATGAAGCGCACCCCCCCCCACGGTTCCAAGCCCCGAAGCGCGTCCTGTACGGAAGAGCCTAGGAAGCTTGGCCGAAAGCGCGCTTCCGAATTTTTTGCCACTTCCTGGAAATTCGGAAGCGTGGTACGGAAGCGCCGAAGCGCGCTTCGTACGGTGCTTCAGGCATCGAAAGCGTCGCGCTTCGGAGGAGGAAGCGTATGCTTCCATACACTTCCAGAAAAGCTTCCGGAAAAGCGTTTAGAAAATCGCTTTTTTTCAATTTTTTTTTAATTTTAGGTGAGTTTGCTTGTTGGGGGCGGGTCCACCTTGGGTTAGGGTGACAAATGAAGGCAAAAAAAAATATAAATATAGTAGATGCTCCCTCATGGTAATGTTAAATTCTTAAAGTAAAAGTGACATTCTCTTTTATTTTTCATTTTCATCCTTTTACTTAAATTTTTAACATTTCCATGAAATGACTCGGGATGTTTGAGAGTGGTTCCAGCCTCATTGGACTTCATATGAAGAAAATAGAATTTCATATCCTATTCAAAATTCAGCACACTTAACAGTTTTCAGGAATTTAGGATCAATGGGATTGTGGCATTTCATTAGATTATATCAAGTATGAAGGTATGCAATTAGCATTTAATCAAGAGCACCAAGCCCTATATGTACCCTAGTGTTGGTGGTGTTAATTGTTGAACTCCTTTGTCACGCCCTTAGCAAAAAATTACCTTTCAATCAAGTCAAAATCATCGATCCAGCATGTTAAGCTTTTTCTACCAAATTTTAAGTCTTGGATTAGGTAGTTTGATCAAAATTGGGCAATGTTGACTAATATCCCTAGACAATCAAGGTAGAGGCAAAGGCTAGACAAGAGGAGAAGAATCTAGATTCTAGATGGTTGATGCATCTAAATGGTTGATGCTCGAATAATTAATCATTAATGTACAATGGATGCTATATCTATCTTGATTTATGCAAGAATATGCATGTTTTCATGTCTTCTACAACTAATTTGGTATTTGGGATGTCTGTTTTGAGTATAAATGCAAAAAATAAAAAAAAAAAAAAAAAAAAATATATATAAATATTATATATATATATATAGCAGACGCTTCCGCGGATGCTTCGCTTCCTAGATTTTTGGAAAATGACGCTTTGGCGTCCCTGTTTCCAAAAAACGCTTCCGCTTCGTGCAACATTGCACATAACACAAGAAGTATTTGGGGAAAGCCTTAGCTAAAACCCCCACTATCTGTATTGCATTAAATCATAAATTCAAGATGATAATACAATGCTTGTTCTCACAAGAACAATCCCGACACTCAGTATGATCAATGTCCCAACTCATAAGCAAGCTCAAGCTAATCACTAGCCTCTTTTGTTGCCCTCCAAGCCCCTGATTCCTTGCATTGTTCCCTTGAGAATCAACCCATATTTAAAGAGGGAAATCCTTCCACAAAAACTATGCAATCCATTAAGTTCCTTTTCCTGATTGCATGCATGATATTTACAACTCGGTAATTCATGCAACTAATAATACACTTTCCCTGCACTCTAGTCTCAACTGGGTCTTTCTCAAAATCAACATGCATGAGTTTTTGATGAGGCACTAGTGCACCAACTGACTGTTAACTCTCTATTAGTTTCATAAACAGTTTGAAACTAATTTAATTGAACATAACTCAGTAAACTGAGTTATCTAAGTACAACTCACAATAAAACTCATCCTGGACCCCTAAAACTTAGGGAGAACATATACATGACTTCCAAAAGACTTCTAACTCAAAATTCCTAAGCTATTTAAGTTAATTAAACTTAATTAACTATTTACAAGTTGCTATGAGAACAGAATTCTATTTTAATTCACATTAAAAATCCAAGGACAAATTTAAATTGGAATTTCTTGTTGCCATTTCTCGACACTATCCTTGCAATTTTTGGCATTTTTAATATTGAAGACAATTTTTTTATGGAGGATGGATGTGCCAAAAGCACCCAATATCAAAATTCAGAACTTCAGGTACTAGTTTTAGGTTGCTGTCCCCACACATGGGCTTGGAAGTAGCCAGTTCTGCAGGTAAGAAGCTAGTTCAGGAGGATTCATGGAATGGAATCAAGGATCTCAAATCCAATAGGAATTCAGGATAGACTTGGGCACCCTTGCTTTGACTGCATGTACTCTTGCAATATAGAGTAAAATTTTAACATGTTCTTTCTTTTAATAGTCTTTCTACAAGTTATCATCCACCAATAAAAAAATTAGTCTCAGTTCACATAGGTATAATCCTCAATAGATAAGAGCATCATATTTGGCAAAACAACAATGGTACTGTACAATGAAAAACCTATTACCAAGCCTTACAACAACATACACAACTAACTATCTCATTCTAATCCCAATTAAATTGCAAAAAAGTTATATCAACATAACAATAATGGAGGCGAAACAATACAGAGAAGTGTCCACAGCTGTCTGGATATCTTGTGCACGCATGGATAGCAATATAGGCTCTCACAAAGCAATAAAATTTCAACATTCTGATCAATTGAATAGTCTTTCTACAAGTTATCAACCCATAATACGACATCCAGTCAAAGCACAGACATGTGTGGTTCTAGATAGTTAAGAACATCATATTAGGAAAAGCAGCAATGGTATCATAAAACTTATTGCCAAGCCTTACAAAAACAGACTCAACTATCTATCTCATTTAAACCTCGATTATACTACAATAAAGCCATATCTGTAATGCTAGCAAAACAAAAGGGTTACCCAACCTCTCTGCTAGAACGTTACACTTCAATAACTCTTGAATCTCCCCTTAAGAAGGCGGTTCAGCAGAATCCGGTAGAACCTTTGCAACACCCTTAGGAACCCAACACACTGCTGCAATCATACTTCACCGAGATCTGCTTCATTGAATCATGAAAAAGTAAACATCAGCTTAAATATTAAGTCTGAAAAGCACAACCATAAGAATTGAGAAAACTTCGAAGAATGAATGATCACATGTAATAAAGACATTGTCCTCTGTTTATCAGAAATTGGATATTGTCAACCATCCCAGTTACCATATCATATCTTTGTATGCAAGAATCCTCTATGTATGTTCTATGTCAATCAACTTGAAAGAGATATTCATAGCAAAAAATCTAGATGTTCTCTAGAAAAACAAACCAGCAGCCCTTCATCATTGCCTACATGGTAATCTTTCTTTGTCAATCAACTTGAAAAGGATATTCATGGCTAAAAATCTAGATGTTCTTTAGAAAAACAAACCAGCAGCCCTTAATCATTGCCTACATGGTAATCTGATGGCTAGGGATATCAACAACACATCCAATTAAAATAAATATAAATATAAATAGATATGAAATCAAGTACATCAATATGCATACATGCATATTTTCATTTCCTCCACTATAGCACTGTAAAAATGAATTTTTTATTTCCTCCACTCTCCGTGAAGAAGGGGATGCTTCATAATGGACAAAAATGACGAGCACTCTCAACAAAATTTGAAGTGGATTCGAAGGATGTCCAAAGGAACAAAAAGCACTGGCATATGTTTTTAGAAAACTTGGGAAATCCCTTGAAATTCAATAAATTCCGAACCAAATGGTAAATAAATGGAACAAACTTCAAAGGAAGAAGATTCACAGAGAAAAGGAAATGAAGAAGATAGAATGTGGAAAAGAGAGATTCTCGTTATTAACCAACCAACCTTCCAAAGTTTAGTTCCGGTGCCAAGTCAATCATGACTCAACGAGGAAAAACACGACACCTTTACATCAATGACTAATGATAAAATGAGTACAAACCTCTCTAATCAGCTAAAAGCATTTGGTATAGACATGTTGTTAAAATTGGAAACTAGGGCCAAACTCCATGTGGATCACTTTATTTATGGCTTCTGATATTTTTCCTAGATTTCTGTCACTGAGAGGTGTAGGATTGATCTAAAGATCATCCGATTCCGATAAGTATTTATGGAGATATGAATTTATTTTGATTATGGACAAATTGTCAAGGTCGGCCAGCAAACTTATGTAGGCTCAAAAGCCCAATAGTGATGTCTATTCAACCTCAATGTTTGCATATAAATACAAGGAGCGTTCTCCTCATTTGGACAATTCAATTTCACTCATCTTCTCTCTCTCTCTCCCCTACCCATAAAAGGAGCCTCTCTCTCTCTCTCACGTGTGGCTGAAAGGAAGACGTCCTAGGGCAAAGAAGACGCAGAAAGAAGGACACTAGGGAAGAAAGTCATCTCTTTGACCAGCGTTGACCAAGTGTTGACCTTCCAGAAGTGCGAATTGGGTGTGGTTGCCTCTCCTAAGCAGGCCGCAATTTTTGGCACGAAAATCGAGGTGATCTGACCTATGGTTTGACCAGTATTGATTGCCCTAGTTTAAGGCTACAGTTGACTTCAGAAATCTGCACATTGACTGAACTTTTGGGGCTGTTCAAGGGTTGTTTCTTCAGGATGTTCAAGGACAAGTTGACCGAAAATTGACCAAGTATTTTAAACGTCAATTTCAGCTAGTTTGACCAAGTTTGACTTTGTTGATCTAGGGTTTTCTTCTGCTGATATAAAATTACAGAATTCAGATTTTGTACTATTTCTCTCTGTTGAACTATTGAAGATAAAAGAAGATTTGATCAAAGGGTTTTCCCGCATTGGGGTTTGTCCCTAGCTAGCCGCCACATCTTGTGTCTTTTGTCTTGGCTTGTTTTCTATTGATCATTTAATGTTCTATCTGCACTTTACTTAATGTATATGTAATTGCTAATCTGTGGCTAATAAGAAGAAAAATAAGTAAACTGCTCTAAGCATAGAACATACCATAATTTGACACATGTTTAGAAGAAAATGTTGCAATTGTTGGGAGAAAATAGAAGATTTGAAGGATGTACGAAGAATGAGGCAATCAAGCTCCATTATGGTTGAATCGTGACAGTGAAAAGCCTGGGAACAATTGGACCTTGCCAAATTCTCAATCATGCTTGCCCTGTTAATATTGTTTCCTAGTGGATTTGGTAATAATGACGAGAAAATGAAAACAATGGAGACCCAAACTTGCACAGAACCAGAAAAAACAGCTTTATCCTTGCCAAAGGAATACAGGAAGAAGCCCTTTCCAAACAAATATAGGAAGAACTCAGTCTTCTGTTGCAGAAGATAGGGGAAATATATACCACAGTAGAAACTTTGGTGGACATCTTGAGTTTTCTGTAATTTGTAGCCTTGTAGGCCAGCTTCATGAGGGAAAGCAAAAAGTATTTAGTCTGAGTCTAGTTATGGCACAGTTAAAGGTGTGAATCTAAGACCTTCGCATCACAACAGAGAAAATCCAAAATATGCAAATAAAAGTAGGTGCCATGAGTATTAACACTCACCACCCGTCACCTAGAGGATAAGAACTCAACAATTACAGTTATGCGACTAACCTAAAACAACGTATAAATGGAAATACACAAAGAAGGTTGTTATGCCTTCAGGAAAAGGCCTGGTGAGGAACAATTTAGCACACGTTGTTGGAAACAGGGACAATAAGGGGGGTAGAGGCACTTTGCCAATAGAAACTGCCATCAGTGTGTATAAACCCAAATTTGATTTTGAGGAGCACAGGGAAAGCAACGTCTTTTTAGTAACAGGCTAATTCTGAATTTTCACGGTGGTTTAGATTCGAGTATAGTGGCAACTAGGAGTGTATAGTGATATGCAACCAAAACTATATTATATTGCATGTTGTTATCTAATAAATAATTGAATTAAATCTTGTGTGTTGCCTAAATATTTCTGATCCGCCTTTGTTTTATTCAACATGTCTCGTTCATTTACACAATACCAACAACACTAGTACTATTCAACTGTTACAAATTCCTTATGTATCCACGTTTGCTTGCTAAAGTGTTGTGCAGATTCGGCCTATCCATTTCTTCAGGTCCAACTAGACGGCAACCTAACAACACATCCTGTCAAAGTAATTTCCCCACCTCCCCAATCTCATTCAATACCTATCACAGGTTTTTTCCTATCCCATATTTCTCCCCTCTTCAGCTATAGATAGCCAAGAATTCGCATGCGTGCTACTGCTTCCAATCTGAAATTAGGGTTTTGAGAAAGATAAAGGGAAAACCTGTAAAGCGCTCTCGATGACAGGTCTTCCAAGCGATCGTTGAGCTGGAGGAGTAGGTTACCTCAAATATTTATTCAAGCTGGATTGACTTTTCTCGTTGAAAAGCCAATATGAGCCTATTTCGTGACCAGAGATCAATTTTAACACTCTCCCAACTCCGTTGTATGGTAAACCTGTAGATTTTTTAGTTGAATCTTCTTAATTTTTTAATAAACTAGGACCTACATAAGCGATAACACAACAGACATCTTATACAAAAGAACATATCTTTAATAAAATGTACCTTTATACTGAGAATTGATTGAAGGCATGCAAGGCCACGACGGTAAAGCTCTCTCTTGTGAGATGACAGCACAAGTCAGTGCGTCCTGATATAAACTAGCAATTGTACCAAAAGGTACAAAGAGAGGCCGGTAGAATTAGTAAAAGGAAGAAATCTCTACAGATAGTCAAGCATATACAAAGTTTGCTAGTGACCAAGGAAATAACCACCATGACCATTCCGTACCAGCAGATTTCATACTAAAACAACAAAACCAAAACCAAACCATTCATATCAATATATTAAGTTTAAAACGCTTTCATACTAAAAACTCAATAGATTATTGGCAACACACTTTATTATTTTAAATAAAAAATAAATTACACCGTTTTACATGATAAATGAAAAGCGGAGAAATTTGTGAGTTGCAAATATTAAAACAAACCACTTACATTGCTGGTTGACACTACGACTAAAACATTAAGTAATTGTAATATGCTTTTCCACATTGTAATTTAATATTTTAAAATAATCGCGCGTTATCTAATCTATTTCTATCTTCGACTTGTAAACTCAATAATTATTTCTAAAATTGTTGTCCACTTATACCATATATAAAACCACCTTAATTAATAATGATAACCCCTCGAGTGAAGGTCAGATCAACAATGGTTAATTTCAAATAAGAAAAAACATTATTTACCGAAACCATGAGTGTTGGAAAAGCATTATTTAAATAGATTATATAAACATTAGCCATTCCACAATATCAACATTATTTACTTGGATTATGTCAACATTTACCATTGCATGTATTTCGAATTAAGAGACATTTTTATTTATTTATTTTATAGGTAAACATAGAATGCTTTAAGTTAAAAAATGCATAATCCCTTCAATGACCAATTGGAAGGTATCATAATACACACAAGAACAAAGGAATCTGAAATCCATTCAATGACCACTTGGCTGGTATCATAATATACACAAAAACTAGGAATCCCAAATTCCCAGATTTATTTAGCCCAACTGGGAAAACCATATAACGCAACCCACTTGGATCACTGTTGTGAACCAAAACAAAATCAGCATCAAATACTACAAAAGAATCTACCGCTAAAAATTCTTGGGGATGATGAAGCAGCCAGTCATGACATGGGAAGGCAACATAAAACTGGATCATCCTTTGTGATTTCAGAATGGAATTATTTATTTGATCTTAAGAAGGTGGACACTGCAGTGCATAACATACTTTTGTTTGGAAATGGAACTTTGCAATGCCTACACATCATACCCAGCTGCTTCATGTCCCAAAATGCAGGGAAAGAGAGGAGTTTGGCCCTGCAACCAAAGCAGTATCAGTATCAGTCATTCCATTTCACTGCTAACAACAATATTTGTATGTGTTATACAGTACAGTGCAGTTGGGGATGTGTAATTAATATCCTTCCTTCAAATTTTCTTGATGTTTAATGATAATTATTCATAGCATACGTTTGCTTCCCAGAAACTTGATGTTTAATGATAATTATTCATAGCATACCTTTGCTTCCCAGAAATAAAGGCCTGTATGACACAAGGTAGTATAATGCAATTTGATTCTCACTTCCATTGCCTATGGAGGAGCCATTTACACTTCTTCAATCTTCGGAGGCTCCCCTGCACCCCCTGCACCCCATGCAACAGCAGCTGTAACAAAAGTACAAATCAAAATATATCAGATTTCAAGAAGCATAAATTGCACACATACAGTTTGCATAAATGCAGCTTAACCCTGAAAATCAATTTTGCCATGAAATGATATACATGAAATAAAAATAATGTGGCCATGACTCCTTGCACTGAACTGAACTGAACTGAAGTAGTTACCTTTTCATTTGATAACCTGTCCTGCAGTACAGCTCGCCATTAAAATATTTAAGCTTTTCAATCCATTTTACAGTTGATACCAGCATTGAGTTGAAAGCAAAGCAGGACACCAGTTTATTTAAGGTGGATGCTTTAAGTAAAAAAATGCATAATCCCTTCAATGACCAATTGGAAGGTATCATAATACACACAAGAACAAAGGAATCCGAAATCCACTCAATGACCACTTGACTGGTATCATAATATACACAAAAACTAGGAATCCCAAATTCCCATATTTATTTAGCCCAACTGGGAAAACCATATAGCGTAATCCACTTGGATCACTGCTGTGAACCAAAACAAAATCAGCATCAAATACTACAAAAGAATCTACCGCTAAAAATTCTTGGGGATGATGAAGCAACCAGTCATGACATGGGAAGGCAACATAAAAGTGGATCATCCTTTGTGATTTCAAAATGGAATTATTTATTTGCTCTTAAGAAGGTGGACACTACAGTGCATAAGATACTTTTGTTTGGAAATGGAACTTTGCAATGCCTGCACATCATACCCAGCTGCTTCATGTCCCAAAATGCGGGGAGAGAGAGGATTTTGGCCCTGCAACCAAAGCAGTATCAGTATCAGTGATTCCATTTCACTGCTAACAGCAATATTTGTATGTGTTATACAGTACAATGCAGTTGGAGATGTGTAATTAATATCCTTCCTTCAAATTTTCTTGATGTTTAATGATAATTATTCATAGCATACCTTTGCTTCCCAGAAATAAAGGCCTATATGACACAAGGCAGTATAATGCACTTTGATTCTCACTTCCATTGCCTAGTGAGGAGCCACTTCCACTTCTTCAATCTTCAAAGGCTCCCCTGCACCCCATGCAACAACAGCTATAACAAAAGTACAAATCAAAATATATCAGATTTCAAGAAGCATAAATTGCACACATACAGTTTGCATAAATGCAGTTTAACCTTGAAAATCAATTTTGCCATGAAATGATATACATGAAATAAAAAGGATGTGGCCATGACTCCTTGCACTGAACTGAACTGAACTGAAGTAGTTACCTTTGCATTTGATAACTTGTCTTGTAGTACAGCTCGCCATTAAAATATTTAATCTTTTCAATCCATTTTACAGTTGATACCAGCATTGAGTTGAAAGCAAAGCAGGACACCAATTTATTTAAGGTGGATGCTTTAAGTAAAAAAATGCATAATCCCTTCAATGACCAATTGGAAGGTATCATAATACACACAAGAACAAAGGAATCCGAAATCCATTCAATGACCACTTGGCTGGTATCATAATATACACAAAAACTAGGAATCCCAAATTCCCAGATTTATTTAGCCCAACTGGGAAAACCATATAATGCAACCTACTTGGATCACTGTTGTGAACCAAAACAAAATTAGCATCAAATACTACAAAAGAATCTACCGCTAAAAATTCTTGGGGATGATGAAGCAGCCAGTCATGACATGGGAAGGCAGCATAAAACTGGATCATCCTTTGTGATTTCAAAATGGAATTATTTATTTGCTCTTAAGAAGGTGGACACTGCAGTGCATAAGATACTTTTGTTTGGAAATGGAACTTTTCAATGCCTGCACACCATTTGTACCAATTGAATGTCTTTGTTTAGGATCTTTAATTTGTATTTTGTTATGGATCATTGGAAACAAGTATAACGGTTTGACATAAGCTACACCAGAGGTATTATGATTAATGCAAATGTAAACTAAAAATGGTTCAACATAAAAGTAGGGTATAGTTCTCGAGTATGTGTATTCAAAAAATTATGTATACATATTCTTTTCACAGACAAGAATTCAACATCACATTGTGATGCATTTCCATCTCCTAAAAAGTTTTGGGGCCCAACTGTAGACTATACCTAACTACTCATTCCACCTTCAAAATCAGATGTTTTTAAAGGGGAAGATAAACAAACAGTACTAGAAATGGAATAGTCATTTCCTTGGAGAATGTGCACATTCTGGCTCTTATAGTCTACAGTTGACATCCGTCCAATTGTTTCTGGTACATTAGATTTAGTTGCACCCAGGCCATATGCTGGCATTGGCATACGGTCTAATTGCCATGAACCTGGAGTACAATCATCTTATAGTACCATTGTTATAGTAGTAAATGGAAACAATTATTAGGTAAGTATGCAGAACATAGAAAAAGATCAAGAAGACATTTTACAGGAAAGCATGACAATAAGTAGAGGGGTACCAATACCATATAAAACCTTTAATAGAGCAGCAAGAATATGTCTTTGAAGGCATAAAAGTTGTATTAAAGAAAGTGAAACATTTACCATTGATGAGTGAACTAAACATTAGGAGCATGACTGTTGGAGAATGGGGAGAAGGAGTGGAAGAAATTGTATAGGCCATATACGTAGAAATGTTTATTCTCTAATGAAATGGAAGGTATACCTGTAATGACCCTGTACAGGACTTGTTTATATAAATAAAGCAAACCACACTATTAAGGTTTCAAAAAGTAACGGTGAAGGCAATACAGAGTGTCAAATAGAAATCAATACAGCTGCAAATACTTGACTTAGACAGTAAATGAGAGCAATTTCGTTAACAAATTGAACAGAGCAGATACTGTCCATTGACCTCAAACTTATTTAAAAGAAACTTCGGAGTATATACAGGAAATTAGGAGGGGTTTTACAAAGAGGCACACATATTGTACTGTAATCACTATACTGGAAATATTAAATAACAATTATCTATCTTAAGATAAATAGAATATAAGCAATATAGTTTTTGCCTTGAGTCGAAACTACAATAAACAGTGAACTTACTACCATATAAACAAGAGGAATGGCATGCCCAACATGCAAGATTTGATTGCAGAACTATTTTAAACCAAGTGTTTAGCCATAAAATACCAAAATGCATATATGTATACTACAAGTAACCTGTTAAACCAACAATACAGGAAAAGGATAACGCCCAACCTATTTACTAATTACATTCACAGCCATACAAAACTCAGTGGAGAATATAACCACTGTAAATTATGAAGAGAAATTTAAACATTGTAATTCCATGAATTGCATAAATGGATCTTAACAAAAACGAAAACAAAACAACAGAGTTTGGTTTCGTCCAGAGCTAAAATGCTCAACATCCATAATAATCTAAAAACCCTAAAGTCGACAAAGAAAAGTCACTCTACACATAGAGATGTGTTTGGTAAGATATAACTAAACATATATACAATGAAAGTATTCATTGGCCTCTAAACATATGTACAATAAAAGCATTCTATCATATAGAGATGTAATTGAGAATGAGCAGCTAATCATATATGCATGATGGGCCATGGCATCGGCTACACCAGTTAGTGTTTATTCTGGTGCCATATTGTGCGAGTTGTTCCTACAATTGATGGCCCATTTGCCTGTGTGCATCCCTTTCATGGATGTGAATTGTTATCTTAAGTATTTTCCTTATTTTCTTTAACAACTTAATGGTTGGGCGCAAATGGTAAAGTGGCAATGATTGTTGTGGCAAGATCCTTGTTTGCATATCTTGTAACGTAAGTTCCTGTTGCTGAATTTCTTCACAACACTCATACAACATTCGTAGGTAGCATGTATCCATACCTGTTGCCATCCAAAAAGGAAACATTGTAAGTGACAATGAATATGTTTGAGGATTTTGTTTGAATATTCAAAATAAAATAAACGATTCCAAACGAGTATAAAATCATATGAAACTAAATGTAATAGCAAGCAAATCTATGTGAAACTTGGTTATGTAGTGAGTGGTGTTTACCATGTGGGTAATTCTGGAAGATAGGCTATACAATTGGCTAAAGTGTATTATCCTGAATAGATTTTGATGCAAGGAATGATTCCTCTTTCTGTCTACACTTAAGATATGGATTCTTGTGTATTTGTGTAATGCGTGAGAATGGGAATGTTGGATTGATGTGTATGTCTGCTAGTGATCACACTCTTGAAATTGCAGTGAATGTTAGCCCTTGGCGTTCTCTGGTGCCGATGTCCATTGTTGCTTTGTCTAATGTCATTCCTTGTGACTTGTGTATCGTTAAAGCCCATGCCATTTGAAGTGGTATCTGACGGCGTGTACCCCTTGTGATGGGAGAAATGGGTACATATGTTGGGTGTGAAATGTCCCACGGTGTTCCTCTGTATTGTCTAAAGTCGACAACCACAAAGGATGGTAATGCTGGGGGCTTTGACCCAATCGAATAAAATATTGAGATGACCTTCCCAAGTGCGCCATTGACGAGGCCTGCATGTACCCATAAGTTGCTGGTGAGCATAACTTTTTGTTCATTGCATAAGAGCACTTTTGCAGGCAGATGCTCATGTTCTGTTGTAGTAGGAGTTTTCTGCGTTTGTTGTTCCGCAAAGCAAAGAGCTACTGGAATGTTCAATTTTTTAAGCATTTTCTTATTATGCAAGACAACTGAGTTGTTTGTTGCGAATAAGTGCATGGATTCTTCGAATGTGCATTTCTCTTCATGTGTAAGAGACGAACTTGTTCTTGACATTAGGTGTTGTCAATCTTCAAGTGTAGATATTCCATTCCTAAGATTTGCAAGTATTTTCCAGAAAGCAACCTGGGACAGGCTAGCTCCTTGTTGACGGAAAACGGTTGAAAGTGTTATGAATATGTCGAAGATGCGCCAAAGTGCAGTGCCACATGATGTCCCAGCATATAAAGGAATGTCTTTTACAAGTGGTAGTTGGCCTAAATCTCCGACAAGGATAATTGAGCGATTACCAAATGGTGCATTCCGATGAAAGAGGGAATGCCTCTCTTAGACGATCGTCAATGCGAGAAAGCATTTTTGGACCAATAAAGCTCATTTCATCATTGAGAATGTATTCTACATGATGGAGTTGCTCTTGCAGGTGTAGGAGTGGTTGGCCTTCGAGAGGATGCATTGTCTGGATAGGGATACGAAGGGCAGAGTGAATTTTGAGGGCATTTATGTTGAAAGCTGCAACGCCGGTTGGTGCAAGTAACAATAAAGGGTTTTTGTTTGCTAGTGAGTTTTCCACAAATGGTTGGTGCAGACATTTAATCAAATGGGATTTTCCTGTGCCAGCTGTTCCTTGTATGATGATTTTGCGTGGGGGTTTTGGCGAAGGGGTTTTGAAGTGCGAAAAAATAGCGGTAAAAGCTATGTTTTGGGTAGGGGATAATGTATGATCATGGGGAAGGTTGGAAAAAGAATGATGTTGGTTTTGAATGGTTGAGCGGTTGAATTCAATGAAGTTTACGACAGTTTCTTGCAAAGGGGGAGGGAGATTATTTTGTCACCAATTGTGGTTGACATCGAAGTCACGGTAGCCAATCATGTCGAGGTCATCAATTGCAATATTGTAACCTAGGTGTAGTTGAGAGAGGATTTGCCATTCATTCATCTGCATGGAATCAGGGGGGGTGTGTGGGGTAGTTTGATCTTCAGTAGGTGGGCTTTGTGGGTTCTCGGTTTCTCGATGGACATGCCATGGTGTATATGTACCCTTTTTTTGTTCCCAGTGCAATAATTTCTGCATCAGTTGAACAAATATCATCAGGGAATATTTGGAAGGGGAAATACAAGAGTAATTCACTCCAGCAGAAGGTGGCATAAGAAGGGGAAGCAAAGGAAGGAATGACATTGTAACGGGGCAAGACATGTAAAATCATTGGGGGGAATATGTGTTTCCATTGGTTTTTTCTCTGCTGGGCAGAATATGGCCACAAGCGAGCAGCTTCAAGGAGGGGCATGGGTTCTAGTGAGGCGGGCCTGTTCATATATGCAACGATAAAGTTTGGTGTCGAACCAGGATTTTCAATATCTTGTGAAACACGTTTGAAAACATCCTTGTTGACATTCAAAGAACGGAATGAATGGCTGCAAAGAGAGGTAGCTTTTGTAACATATGGCATATTTCTTGTGCACCAATGTCTCTATCTGCAATGGTTTCTGTAAGGAGTTTTCGGATGACAGCACTAGTAGGTGCTTCTGGAAGGGCACTTTGTGATAACCGTGATAGCATTTGACAGTAGCTCTCAGATCTTGTCTCTGCTTTTGTTGCATACTTTGAAATATATTTCAATACAGCATGGCAAGAAAGGACTGGTTGGCAATCAACATTTGCTCTCCAAATAGAGAGTAGATCGGCATTGTGAATATTCAATCTTTCATCATTGCGAGCAGGGACATAGGTTTTATGACCTTTATCATCAATGAAAAGCAAAGAAGTGGACTTCAATTCCCACGGTACTCCATATCGGCAGCTAAGCACATTGTCTTTCTTACGAAGACAAGAAGATTCATGACACTTTGTATGACGTTGAACGCAGTTGACGAGCTCTGTATAGTCTTCAAACTGATTGGACGCGAATATCGTTGTGTGTCAAGGAGACACGGGTTATGAATTGTTGACTGGTGAAGCGGAATATTTCGGTGTTCTGCCTGACGTGGATTCCAAACAATTACGTAGTGGTCGAAAAATTTATGTGCATTAGCAACTTCTAATGCATTGTCCCAATCAAGTGTGTACATGTTGGGTGCATTTTGTAGCCAGAGGAAGCCATGAATGTGTGCGGATCCTCTATGTTTCCATTCGTATCTGAATATAATATGAAGGTTACATTTGGTTAATACATATATATGCAATGTATAAAATTAATGTAGAGGGAAATGGATATTAAATAATACATGCACCAGTAGTCGGTTGCATGGAGGCCTTTTTGCAGAATTTCTTCAAGGAAAATTGTAAATCTACAATGCATATATTGGGCTGTTAGATGTGGGTTTTTAATTATGTTTTGGATTTTCCATTGGAAGGGGTTGACTGAATTGGAAGGAACACTAGTGGGCATGATCGTGTGCAAGTCATGCCATTTAGTAGCAGTTGCACTGAGAGTGAAGAAGAATGTTGGGCTTCCTATTTGCGTGATCATGTCAGTCAGCTCAGATCGTCGTTTGTTCCAAAAAGACCGTGTTCCTTGTAGAGCTGAACCGAACCGCATTACTTGCTCTAGTAATCTTGAATCTGGAGAGTCATGAAGACACTGGCATAGGTCTGAAACTGTTGTTGGCAAGTTGTTCTCAATGTACTTCTTCACGAAAACACTAGTTGTTGCTTGGCTACGGTGGCGCATTAGAATGTTATAAAGATAGTAGCGGAATCTTTGGTGTTGGCCAAATCGATTATCATGGTAGTGCAACAAGTGTAAATCATATTCATGCATTTCAACTTTTGTAAGTCTTGGTTGCATGATCATTGCGGTGCCTGTAGGGAAGAGTGTGGGGAATGCCATGGCAAAGAGGCCAATGGTGTTGTATTCATTTATAGCAGTTAAAGATATTGGAGGCCAATCGATAGAGCTTGTTGAATTTGAATGGGTCAAGTGCAAATAGTTACAAATGTGTTCACGCTCAGTACATGAATTTGGGAGTACTGGAATGAAAGAAGAGGGTTGGATTTCTAATGGAGGTAGCATGACATCAGGATTATAAGTAGAATCAGTAGTGGTTTGATGGGGTTCAAAAGAGGAGGTGGTTACACTATGGAGAAGAGAAGAAATGTCTGTAGGGTGATCTGGCAGCACAGAAATTGCAGATGAATTGAATTGAACATCACGGTAGCAAGGGTCATATTTTATTTTGTATTCAAGGGCTGCAAGGACACGTGATTTGCAAACAAAGAATTCGTAAGCCTTTTTCAGATGGATTTTGTCTTTTCACAATGAGGATGTCTATGTCAGACAGCATTCGGGGTAAGTATTTGGCGATAGTGGTGATGTCTTGAGGGAAGCTAATTGTATGGCCACTATATTTGTATTGACCACCACGAGAATGAGTGACTTGTAGAATGGGGTTGACACGTGCAATGAGCATTTCTTCAACTTGTGTTAATTGGTGAAGGACATAGGGTTGTTCTCCAGGGTCCATGTTGTTTAGTTCAGAAAAACAATTGGTAGATTTAGATGATGCACAACGAAAACAAGAGAGTCTACCGTGGAAAATCTTTGTTTTCATTCCTAGGTATGCTTCCTTGCATATTGTGCAAACATGCAAGGTAGAAAGTCCATCAATCCTTTCTCGAAAGCAACGGTGTTCTTCATTAAGGGGATAGTTATATTGGATTTGATGAATGTGCGGTGGGTTGGTTTGTATAGGTGGGAGAGCATTTGAGGTGGGAAGGGATGTAGAGGAAGTAGTAGGGTTGTTGTGGTTTTCATAAAGTAGTCGACGGCGTGCATTTATTTGATCCTTTTGTTGTGCATAAAGAATACGCCGCCGCTTGTTTTTGGCTGCAATTTGATTGTCTGTTGGCATATCTAAACAAGTACAAGTAATAATTGTTAGTTTTCATAAACAAGTAGTGCATGTTTGGTATCTCATTTTATTGGGTGTAAATCCATTGTGAAATTAAAACATTATATTTTGAACATAGAATTAATATTTTTTTATTTCAACATTGGTGAAGGTAGGTAGATTAGGTAGAAGGAAAAACATGCAATTAGGAATGCTATGAAATCATATGTTATTTCGGCATCTATCGTTGAGAGGAGAGAAACAAGATTAAAAATATTTCGTTCCCTTCTTCTTCAAATTTTTTTTTGACATGTTTGAGCGATAAAATGAATAGCTTAGCAAGCAAGAGATCAATGTATAGCATGTAGACAACGAACGAGAAACATATGTAGTAACTCTTTACAAATGTTGATATCTATATTATGTAAAATGTAAATGGCAAACATACATATTTTGGAATGACTGGAAGAGAGTATTTGCAGTGAAAGCTACAAGTTGCATCATAATAACATGGGTGTGTAATTTCCAACAAGATGAGACAATTAGTTGTGTGGAAATGTTTGATTATGTACAAACAGGCGTGGTAGAAGAAACCCTAAGAAACAGCTCAAAGGCGGCGAACAATAGGTCGTTTTGAAGTGGACATTGCTTGAATGTCAGTGAGTGCTTCCTTGCATGCAGAGGCATATTGAATTTCTTCTGAATTGATCAGTATTGGTTGCAAGCATTGAACATTGTTGAAGTAATCTGCTTTAATGGAAAGTGTTAGCTAGAAGCGGTGCCCTGAAATTCGGCCACAAATTTCCTGCAGATCAGTTGGTTCGATAGAAAGCAGGAACATGTATTTTGCCATGATGCCCATGAGCTCGTTCCCTGCATCATTGAAAACTGTGACGTTCTGTAGATTCCCAGTGTGGTCATGTAGCTCAATTTTAAGTTTGTAATGGTAGTCACATTCTGGGAAGTCACCGTTACATTTTGTACAATGCCAAAGATTGTTAGAATGCTCCACAACCTTCTTCATGCATTGTTTTCCATTGAAATCTAATGGACATTCTAGAAAGTAGAAGTCGTCCATATGAAGAGCAGTAATTGTTGCTCCAACTAAAACCCAGATTGCTTTATCGAAGGGCTGCATGCCAGCAATTTCATGAAACGTCTTTCGTGGTAGGGCACGTTTCGAAGCAACACCATAGTTTCTACTCAAAGATGGAGAAGAAGAGCTATAGCCTGTTTCACTGAACCATGCATGTAGTTGGTGAGTTTCTTCAACTTGTGGATTTATTGTGAGAGTGCTTGTTGGTATCGTCCCTATTGTGGTGCCATTAAATTCAGATATGCGACCTCCTTTGATTGCAAGGATTGGTGGGTTGTCGAAAGAGTAGAATTCAGAAAGATTCTGTCCTATATAGTCACAATGGTCTCCCCATAATGTTACATCAATGCTAAAACCCGAATTGCCCTTTAATATGAGTGTTTTCCTTAATGTTTCACTTCTATCTTTTCGTCGAATTGTTGATGCAGGTGAAGTGGAGGTAACAACACCAATGACATCCACATTCGTATTTGGAGTTGCACTTTTTATTTCAGCAATAGTCTTGAAGTGAAAGCTATGGTAAGGAAACGTTGGTTCATCTGTGGGACATGGATTGATAGTGGAAGCAACAAACAAGTAAATTTCCCAATTGTTCTTGAGGTGGTTGTAGTTTGGATTTGCTTCTCTCACTATGCCATTTGAAACAATGTATAGTTGCCCAACTTGAATTAGATTGTAAAGAGATTCGGAAAATGTAGAAAGGTGGATCTCTTCCTTATCACGGTTGATAAGGTCAAGTCCAAAAACTTTTCCTGAGCCTCGCACATTGTTGTATGCCTTCAATGATGTTTTTGCAGATGCCCTACCTTGGATTGACCAATATTTTCTGTAAGGGTTGAGTGCCGTGAATGGAATTGTTGTAGTTGTTGCCGTAGTTGGTGGAGTAACTACAGAGGGCAAGGTATCTTCAACTGATGAAGAGCTAAATTGGGATGAACCCGCCTGTGCATGTTGTAGTGTCGATGTGTCCGTCATCAATGCTGCTGAGCGCATCACAACTTCAAGCTCAACCACTCGGATGGACCTTATGTAAACAAATCAGAAATGAATTAATGAAGATTCCATTTTCCTTCTTTTAATGCAAAAAGCGTTTAGAAGGGAAAAAGTAAAATAGGGTGGTTTCAAATGGTGGGCCTTACGAGGAGTTTTGGAGCATTGTGCAAGTTTCTTTTTTAAGCAGAATTATTGAGCCAATTTGGATGTCTCCAGATACAACTTGTGCGCCATATGCGGATGGTAGCAAAGTCTTATGTTGATGTGTTCCATCAGATAGAGTAATGTGGAAGTGCGAGGATGTTGTTTTTAATGAGGTAACAGAACCAACATCGATTATCTGAAGTAGTGGTTGAATCTCGGTGCAACCATTCAACAATAGAGGAATGGCATTCGTTGTCAAGGTTGTCTCCATAATATTAACAGGAGGTTTCTTTTTCCCGTGATAGGAGTACCTGCAATTCATCAATTTCACCACAACACAAAATTCTAGTCAAAGAAGATGTGATATGAATGCGAAATCTAATCTAACAAGGCTAACTTTTGATGGTGAAACAATAATAAGGGCACAACCTACACGGGGAGGAGAATAACCTCTCATATTAACCACCCAAGGCAAACCACATTAACAAAATGCTTGTTATTTGATTCAGTGACAAGGTACATATTGTGCAAATTCGGAAGTACCTCAAGTGACTCAAAGATCCTTACAGTCTTATAGTACCGTCAAAACATCAATGAAATAGGAAAATTTCCTAGCCATTCCTAATACTGATCCTACACATTAAGAGATGTGGTTCAATCAAGGCAATTGCCATGTATTTCGCTCACTTAATTTACCCTTTGCAGACCCTTTTTAGAGGCTGACTGGACTCCTTATGGCTTCGTAATAATTTTTTATAAGTGGTTCATATTAGTAGGCCTTGGAGGCATCGACATAAAGTTCCCACACTTAGGGCAGGCAGTGTGAGACCCATCACTTGGAAGCAGTGTGCTTCTTTTGTGAATCTTGTGCATAATTCATGATATATTAACTATTTTCTAAACAATGCACAATTTTTTTTTTAATATGCTATATTCGGGTGTACTCACTGTTCTTGTGCATTTTTTCACATTATAGGGAATCACTTTCATTAAACATATGTTGAATAGCAGCCATTGCATATAACAAACACGCTATTCAAACACTATGTATAGCTATTGAACCTGAAAATTCACACATTCCTTCAGTCCAGGCATCTAGAAGAACTATCTGGGGCCAAGCTCATGTTTGTAATAAGAGCTATCTGGGTCCTCCCTCTTGTCAGAAACAGGACCCTGAAAACAGCATCTTGACCATAACAACAACCAGATTCCATCAGTCACACAATTGTGGCCAGATTGCAGACTATCATGGGCAGTTTCTATTTATTTGCAGCCTGACCAACCCATCTAAATGCAATGATCTGCAAAAAGAGGAGTAATTCAATTCCCATTTTCTTTTCGTACAAATTTACAAAGAGGAAAATGGAGTATGATGTGCAAGGGGAAAGAATGTGGGCAGTTTCGATATAATTTTAGCCTTACCAACCCATGTAATTTCATGGATTGCAAGGAAGGGCTTTGAATGATCTCACCTCCTACCTTTACTTAGGTGTGCACAATCAAACTTTTCTCTAAAAATGTGTGCTCACACCATGTTTTGTCTAATAGTATTGTTGGTATGTCAGTTTCTTAAGCACCACACATGCAGAATTCAGAGTAGAACGACATGGATAGACCTCCACAAACTTTTTTGGATAATTTATACTTGTCTGTGCACTCTTGGGTATGTCTGCCTAAAACTATATATTTCTTGTAAACCTACGCTTATGGTTTAGCCACAGTTTTTTAGAATATAAATTAGTTACAAGGTACATATTGTGCAAATTCGGAAGTACCTCAAGCGACTCAAAGATCCTTATAGTCTTACAGTACCGTCAAAACATCAATGAAATAGGAACATTTGCCAGCCATTCCTAATACTAATCTTACCCATTAAGAGATGTGGTTCAATCAAGGCAATTGCCATGTATTTCCCTCACTTAATTTACCCTTTGCAGACCCTTTTTAAAGGCTAACTGGACTCCTTATGGCTTTGTAATAATTTTTTATAAGTGGTTCATATTAGTAGGCCTTGGAGGCATCGACATAAAGTGCCCACACTTAGGGCAGGCAGTGTGAGACCCATCACTTGGAAGCAGTGTGCTTCTTTTGTGAATCTTGTGCATAATTCATGATATATTAACTATTTTCTAAACAATGCACATTTTTTTTTAATATGCTATATTCGGGTGTACTGACTGTGCTTGTGCATTTTTGCACATTATAGGGAATCACTTTCATTAAACATATGTTGAATAGCAGCCATTGCATATAACGAACACGCTATTCAAACACTATGTATAGCTATTGAATCTGAAATTTCAAACATTCCTTCAGTCCAGGCATCTAGAAGAACTATCTGGGACCAAGCTCATGTTTGTAATAACAGCTATCTGGGTCCTCCCTCTTGTCAGAAACAGGACCCTAAAAACAACATCCAGACCATAACAACAATCAAATTCCATCAGTCACACAACTGTGGCCAGATTGCAGACTATCATGGGCAGTTTCTATTTATTTGCAGCCTGACCAACCCATCTAAATGCAACGATCTGCAGAAAGAGGAGTGATTCAATTCCCATTTTCTTTTCGTACAAAGTTACAAAGAGGCAAATGGAGTATGATGTGCAAGGGGAAAGAATGTGGGCAGTTTCGATATAATTTTAGCCTGACCAACCCATGTAATTTCATGAACTGCAAGGAAGGGCTTTGAATGACCTCGCCTCCTACCTATCCTTAGGTGTGCACAATCAAAATTTTCTCTGAAAATGTGTGCTCATACCATGTTTTGTCTAATAGTATTGTTAGTATGTCACTTTCTTAAGCAGCACACATGCAGAATTCAGAGTAGAATGACATGGATAGGCCTCCACAATATTTTTTGGATAATCTATACTTCTCTGTGCACTCTAGGGTATGCCTGCCTAAAACTATATATTTCTTGTAAACCTACGCTTATGGTTTAGCCACAGTTTTTTAGAATATAAATTTTAACTTTTTTTGTGCAAAAAAAGAGAAAGTTTAACACAAAGAAACTGTATAGAAGATTGTGTGTTCGTAAAAGATGTTAGAACCTGAAAGGTACTGATCAAATCAAAATGACAGGTCTTAAATACAAACCAAAATATGTAGAATCCGAAAAGGTATCTCAAAGTCTTGTTGATTCCATACTTTAATTTCTTTGATTATTTTGTCATTTTATGCTCCCTTTTCTTCAATCCCACGCTGATTGATGATCCTTGATACTGCTTCCCTTTAAGTTTTTGGATTTGGTAAATTAAATTCCTCAACGATATCATAGTCATAATCCAAAATCTCATTGCAAAGTTGGATGATACTTTTAATCCATTCTTGAATTTCTTTAAAATCATATATTCTTTGCCCTAATGAGGCAAACATAAGTTTTACATTTTTCTTCGGAACCTTTTCAATATTTTCTAGGTTGAACTGTTTTTCCCAATCCAGGATTAAGATGAATCTTTGCTTGATATTCTTGTCTTGTACCATTAGAGACTCAATCATGTCACTTAGATGAACAATATATTGATAATATCTATATATTTTGTCTAGTTGCATATAAAAATTAATCTGATTCTTTTGTAATAATTAATTAACCTGCAAGGCCTGTTGTTTGAACATAATCATACTTTGACCAACTTCCTGATTTTTCCTTACATGCAACTGATGAGTTTCAACCTGTTGTTTTAATGCGGAAGAGATTATCTCTATTTTACTTTCATCTTCTTCATTTAAAATTCAGATCTAATCCTCATTATCGTTTCTTATATTTGCAACTTCTTGAGCATATTTGCTCTCCATTTCTGCCAATTTATTCTATGATTCATTTTAACAATTTAACCTTTCTGTATTGAAATCCTCCACTAACTATTGCTGAGATATTGAAAAACCTTCTCTGAGAGTGGCATAATGTGTTTGCCACTATTCTTCATTAAATATTCTACTTTTCTTTAATTCAACTTCGAGTTCTTTGATTCTCCGAACTTTCTGATCATAATCAATAGAAAGTCCACTCACTACATTTTGTTAGTAATAAAAAAAGGAACCAAGGGCTTGAGTAGATTCTTGAACTTTTTCCTTCGGATCGCCAATAGCCTACCAACTGAACTTTGATACTATTTCAATATCATCCCATTTTGTTTTCCTCGTCCTTTTCACAACCAATTTGGTTTGAGAATTTTAATAATTAGTGAGAGATGACACTGTGTCAACTTCAAATAATGGTTTGAAAATATATACTATTAGTGGAATACTAGTTGAAAAAGGTGTTACTAAAACATTTGGAGATAAATCTTCAGAGAATACTCTGGAGTTTGGAAAGACTTCAAAGCTATTTTATAGTTTGGCACTGTTGGTGTTGAAGTAAGTTAAATTTCTTTATTGATACTCTCTGCATCTTTTTGAACATCCTTAATCTCTTTAACTAATTCTTTTTCTTCTTCCACCTAGGCAGTATCCTGTCTTGATTATATTTCCAACTGATTTGTTTGTTATGGTGAGTCAACATCAATAATTAGTGTCTCCTATGTATGAGTGGTTTACTTTTGAACCAACTTTGTTTATGTAGTAAGACACTCCTCAAGAGGACCTTCTTCATTTTTTCCTTGCACCTCATTTGATTTCCCTATCATGTTGTTGTCTGCAAAGGGTAAATTAAGTGAGCGAAATACATGCCGAGGCATATCTTGAAATCTTAGATTTAAGTGTTGTATCAGACAGGGTTTACCATGATGTAAGAGTCCAAAATCTCCGCGCTCCTTGAATATATATTGAGATGGAGATTCTTGTATTTTGAATATATTGAGCCGGCCCATAACGATTGGTTAAAGAAACACACAAAATGATTACACAGGCACAAGTCCGCCTACAGGGAAATGCAAAAGTAAGGGGCTTATGCTTCCCGTTTAGGGGCTTCAGAGGACCGGTTTGGACAGTGGGATTGGAAACTAAATTATAAGTGAGTTGTTTTGAAATAACAGAGCCGAGGATATATCTGTCATTCTGTCACTGTTGGGAGAAGATAATCATACTGATAATGATAACAATTCGGGGCAGCACATATGTGCAAGGAAAGCCGAGCTAACCATATAAAAAAAATTCATAAGCCTATCATTAATGAAGTCCAGCAAATCCCTAGGAAGCAAAACATGACTGAGAGAGATGATATGGCAAGGAAAGGGAAACAAAGTAGTTGAAGAAGGACCTGACCTGGAAGAAATGATGTTGTGCAGATGTATTCTAAACACATCTCCCGCTCACGATTTCCAGCTCCGTTCATGAGATTGTCAAACGAGGATGCTCTGTCAGTTTGAACATTGTTATACTTTGTGAGATTGTCGAACAGGGCTGTCTGTTTGTCGATGAAGTCTGATCCAAGAAGGCTACCAGTAAGGTCATGGAAGCACGGAAACCGCAGAACAGGGTTTCCAAAGCACAAATTTGTTGATCGTGCATCGCAGAACAAGGGTTTCAAGCCACGAATGTGTGCACCGCAAAACAGGGACCGCATAACTGGGTTTTGGAGAGATTTGAGCAATAATGCTACCAAACGGTCGGAAAGCAAGAAGTTCTCAGCGCTGAGAATAAACAGAAATCATGACAGATGCTACCAAACAGACGGAAAGCAGGAAGTTCTCGGCACTGAGAATAAATAGAAATCACGACAGATGCCCGCCGAATATGGATGCCAAGTGTCAACCTGAGAATGAAAAGGACGATGAAAGTCTGTTTCAAAGGAAGGCCTATCGGCCTAATCTTCTTCATTTAAAATTCTGATCTAATCCTCATTATCGTTTCTTATATTTGCAACTTGTTGAGCATATTTTCTCTCCATTTCTGCCAATTTATTCTATGATTAATTTTAACAATTTAACCTTTCTGTATTGAAATCCTCCACTACCTATTGCTGAGATATTGAAAAACCTTCTCTGGGAGTGGCATAATGTGTTTGCCACTATTCTTCATTAAATATTCTACTTTTCTTTAATTCAACTTCCAGTTCTTTGATTCTCTGAACTTTCTGATCATAATCAATAGAAAGTCCACTCACTACATTTTGTTGGTAATAAAAAAAGGAACCAAGAGCTTGAGTGGATTCTTGAACTTTTTCCTTCGGATCGCCAATAGCCTACCAACTGAACTTTGATACTATTTCAATATCATCCAATTTTGTTTTCCTGGTCCTTTTCACAACCAATTTGGTTTGAGAATTTTAATAATTAGTGAGAGATGATACTGTGTCAACTTCAAATAATGGTTTGAAAATATATACTATTAGTGGAATACTAGTTGAAAAAGGTGTTACTAAAACATTTGGAGATAAATCTTCAGAGAATACTCTGGAGTTTGGAAAGACTTCAAAGCTATTTTATAGTTTTCTGGCACTGTTGGTGTTGAAGTAAGTTAAATTTCTTTATTGATACTCTCTGCAGCTTTTTGAACATCCTTAATCTCTTTAACTGATTCTTTTTCTTCTTCCACCTAGGCAGTATCATGTCTTGATTATATTTCCAACTGATTTGTTTGTTATGGTGAGTCAACATCAATAATTAGTGTCTCCTGTGTACGAGTGGTTTACTTTTGAACCAACTTTGTTTATGTAGTAAGACACTCCTCAAGAGGACCTTCTTCCTTTTCTCCTTGCACCTCATCATGCTGTTGTCTGCAAAGGGTAAATTAAGTGAGCGAAATACATGCCGAGGCATATCTTGAAATCTTAGATTTAAGTGTTGTATCAGACAGGGTTTACCATGATGTAAGAGTCCAAAATATCCGCGCTCCTTGAATATATATTGAGATGGAGATTCTTGTATTTTGAATATATTGAGCCGGCCCATAACGATTGGTTAAAGAAACACACAAAATGATTACACAGGCACAAGTTCACCTACAGGGGAATGCAAAGTAAGGGGCTTATGCTTCCCATTTAGGGGCTTCAGAGGACCGGTCTGGACAGTGGGATTGGAAACTAAATTATAAGTGAGTTGTTTTGAAATAACAGAGCCGAGGATATATCCGTCATTCTGTTGCTGTTGGGAGAAGATAATAATACTGATAATGATAACAATTTGGGGCAGCAATATGTGCAAGGAAAGCCGAGCCAACCATATAAAAAAATTCATAAGCCTATCATTAATGAAAGCCAGCAAATCCCTAGGAAGCAAAACAGGATTGAGAGAGATGATATCGCAAGGAAAGGGAAACAAAGTAGTTGAAGAAGGACCTGACCTGGAAGAAATGATGTTGTGCAGATGTATTCTAAACATAGCTCCGGCTCACGATTTCCAGCTCCGTTTGTGAGATTGTCAAACCAGGCTCCTCTGTCAGTTTGAACACTGCTATACTTTGTGAGATTGTCAAACAGGGTTGTCTGTTTGTCGATGAAGTTTGATCCAAGAAGGCTGCCGGTAAGGTCATGGAAGCACGGAAACCGCAGAACAGGGTTTCCAAAGCACAAATTTGTTGATCGTGCATCGTAGAACAGGGGTTTCAAGCCATGAATGTGTGCACCGCAAAACAGGGACCGCATAACTGGGTTTTGGAGAGAGTTGAGCAATAATGCCACCCAGCAATAATGCTACCAAACAGACGGAAAGCAAGAAGTTCTCGGCGCTGAGAATAAACAAAAATCACGACAGATGCCCGCCGAATATGGACGCTAGGTGTCAACCTGAGAATGAAAAGGACGACGAAAGTCTGTTTCAAAGGAAGGCCTATCGGCCTAATTAACCTTTTTAACTAGGGATTGGATTAGATGTGAGAAAAAATTACAGGGATGTCAATTTTAATGGAGATGTCAATTTTTAATAAAGAAGATATAGTTGTAATCAGAAAATGAAAGCAGTTGCCAAGGATTCATATGGTAAAGCCATATTGATGTAAGAGATGAATGAAACCCTAATAAACAAATGTCTAGCATATATGGTTTCTAGAGATACGAACTACGGTTTTTTGGCATAAAAGGATGAATAAAAGGATTTCCTCTCACATGGAAAATAAAAACTCAGAACATGAGCATTGACTACCAATTTCACTATTAAAAGGCTTGTAAAATGTAATATTCCTAATTAGCCATGGCTAACTGGAATATTCGATTTTGCCCAATTTTTGCCTTCTATAGTTATTTGTAAATAAAAAGTGAGGACGGGGGACATAACTCACTTTAAGAATAAAAAGTCACTTCCTAGTAGCACCACGTTGTGACTTAAAGAGGAGCCAAGGGGGCCAAAGGGGGGCGTAGAAATGGGGCCCACGTAGACACATGGAGGGACTGCGTAGGAGGGAAGAACACGTGGCAAGAGAGGGATCACGCAGAAGGAGGTGAGCCTAGGGATTGTGAGAGGCAGAGGCTATAAAATATAGAGGAGCCCCCTCATTTTGGATCATTCAGTTATGTGCATTTTGGGCTAGTCGTTTATGTTAGCGCTTGAAATTTCACCTTAGGCTGAAAAAGGCAAACCTCAAGGCAACATCAAACCTTTTAGCCTCGTAGCTAGCCCTACGGGGCAGGAGAAGGCTCTCTCCGGTCTATCTCGTAAAATATTCAATAAGGGAGATGACCAACAAGGTAACACTGATATTAGGCTAGTAAACTAATTAGAAGGATTGATTTTAAAATTTTTGGGCTTTTGGTGGCAAATTGAGGAAGTGGCATTTTGGGTGCGGGGATTGGACACAGTTTCTGCAGGGAGTTCTTTGGGGCGAGGTAGGAGACAGTATTGATGCCTTTAACTGAAGTGGATGGCCAGGAATGACAGGTGAGGAGCTAAGGAGAGCAAACAGTAACTTTGAATTCTCCTTAAACAGTAGAAAACATTGAAATTAAACAAACTTAAAAGCAGAGCATGGCAAGCATGAATTCTTACTTTAACACTTCATTTGTTTAATGTGCAGAAGTAAAGAAAGGAAATGAGTCACATAACAAAGCTTAAAAGAACATTGAGAAATAGACCATCAACACATGAGTCCACAAGAATCCCAAAGAGGACTGCAAAACCCTGGTCTTCCTTAGCCAAAAATTGCAGAGATACAGTGAAATAATACAATGATAGCTTCTCC